>OZ025239.1:104424297-104461797 GCA_964019155.1 Osedax fenrisi
TTACAATTTTATAAATATGTAAGTTAATTATATACTTTAAATTAAAAATATATGAATACTCGATGTACTTGATATAATACTAAATAATTTGATGGAAGTATACTTGGTTGAAGCTATAGCTACACCTTGTATACACCTAGGTACCTATGTACCTATGTGTAACGGGTATCGCACACGTTGGCATGGCAACTTACTCTTTGTGTGTGTGTGTGTGTGTGTGTGAAGGAAGCACTTACAGCTCGACTTTACGTTATTCACATACAGATATAAGTCGAGGAGGAGGTGGAGGAGTGTGTGTGTGTGTGTGTGTTTGACCTCCGCGATGCTGTGACCTTGAGATACGGTGACCGGCCGCGCGGCTAATTTTACGATAGAGGACGCTGACCGGAAGTGCCGGAATACGTCGTCCGCCGGAAGTTGTATTATTCCGGTGTCGAGGGGATATGACGTATTCGCGGCGCTGTCGTAAAGATGGGCGTATCGCTAATTACTGGTCAGCAACGCCACATATACGTGTGCGTGTGTATGCGCGTGCGAGAGTGTGTGTGCGCGCTATAGTGTATGTGTGCGTGTGGGTAGGGTGTGTGGGTGGGACCGATTAGCACCAATGGAGGAGGGTCCAATGTCTGTATTGAGGTGCTGCTGTTGTTGTGATGCTGTGCTGGTAGTATTGTATTTCACGTATTATAATCTCTACTTAGCATGCCGTGAGTGAGTGTGTGTGCGTATGTGTGTGTGTGTGGGTGTGGGTACGGTAATGATGATGAACCGGAAGTATGTTGTTATCACGTGATGTGACGTAACGAATACATCTACATTTGTTGTTTAGTTCCGATATAACATGTCATCATTACGTATAGCATAGAGAAGTTGTCACACGTGAAAACATCAACTATATATAGTAGTCTATAGTGTATATGACATATCAAAATGTGTGTGTGTATATATTTGAAAACTACGGCAAATAATTAATATATTGACAAATCGATAATTAGTCGAATACATTCAATTTAAATATATAATCGTTATTAAACAATATATATATATATATATAATCATGACAATAATCACGACCACCATTACACATAATGTTCACCGTCATCACAACCGTTACATCCGCTATAATCTTCCGACCGTTATTACGTCACTACGCGGTATCTTAGTTACTCGGATTACGTCACTCGGTTACAACGACCTCGTATATAACGTAGTACGCTGTAGTACGCTGTACACGGAGGGTACTTTGGGGTACAATGTTACGTGGACTATGGGGAGGGAGGTTAGAGAGCCGCACTCACACACGCACACATACACATATATACCGATGTAGGACACGCTACAACACACACTGAGAGGGGTATTAGTTATATTAAGAGGGCCGATAAGTAGGTACATGCGCTCTGAATGGGGCGTGGCCTCCGGAGTGTCACGTGACATCACGTGATACCGGCTATTACGTAACCCTTTGTAATGCGACTACAGCGCTACCTATCGTACACATCGGTCACCGCGGCAACCGGATATATCCGCTTTATAAAGCGTGCATTATTAATATATTAATAAGGATGCGGAGGAGAAGGGGATGAGGAAGAGGAGAGGATGGAGAGGCTGGGGGTTACGCAATAGTTATCGGAGCGTGACATCGTACTCCCTAGTGGTCGGTGACGGGTGTGGAGGGGTGTGGAGGGGTATCGTAAACGGCGGCGGCCCCGGTTACTATGGTAACGGCGGCGGCGGTGGTAGTACCATGATTAGTCACCAGGGAATTGTGCGCGTGTGCGACGTGCGGTGCGTGCAGGGCATTATCGCACCGCTACTACGCGCCGCACACGTGTGCTTATTATAATGCGAGCTAATAGCTGAAACTGTTACTCGTTACTAGTATTAGGTAATATAGTACAGTGATTGTTGTGATATTAGTGTTCATGATAATGATAATTAATTGTGTGGCTTATTTGTAATAGTATTTAATAATATCTATATATATATATAACAGCATGTGTGGCTTATTTGACTACCGACTTATAAGGCGTCAGTAGGATGCGAGTTCAAGCCTTGTCCGGACCATTAAAATATGTCTTACAATAATATTTTATATTTAGAAGTGATATTATATAATTGTGTATATATAAATGATCGTTTCTCGTTAAAACCATGGATGCCTTAACATGAGAACGGCTTCAAGATACATTAGAGCCATATATGGTTATAAGTGAAAACTTCATCTAAGTTCCTGGATGGGATGAAAGGACTCCACAAAATATAAATAACAATAACAATAATATATATATATATATATATATATATATACTATAATATTACATTTTATCATAATATATTATTTCATAATTACTAGAGTGTTACATAGGTTATATATAGGTTACATTTTTAAACATTCTTCACATTTATAAATAGAATAAAAAACTAAATAAGATAATTAATAATTATATTGCTAGTTAAACAATGCTCAAGCATCATTAATTAATAATATTATTGTAAATCTAATTCATTATTAGTAGAATATATATATATATAATATTTTATTATTATATATTATACCATTATATAATACTATAGTATATTAATATAATATATATATATATATATATATATATATATATATATATATTTATCAAGTGCTATTATTCACTTCACTGATATAATAGTCAAATATATTAAATGTATTTGTATTATTATTAGTAATATCACCTTTAGTACACTGTGTACAATGTACAGTATGCTATGTACACTGTGTACAATGACTTCGTATACATGTGTATAACGTGTTAATGATATAGCTGTAGCTTCGACAGTCTGACAGTACCGTTGTCATCATATCATAACAAACACTAGTTCCCAACACAAATATATCTAGCTTCCATTATGTTAGCATGATAATTATCATAGGATATTATTATAATAGAAGGACATCTCACGGAGGACATATCTCGTAATCATTCGTGCGATGACGATATATTACAGTGCGCATGCCACGTTGACGCCTTCTACACACACACACACTCACATACACTCTCACACACACACTCACACACACTCACACCCACACACTCACACTTTATAAATACACTCACACTCACACACTCACACACACAGGCACACACACACTATTATGTTAGACGTGGTGACGCGGTGTACATTACCAAGGTTAAGTCCTCGCAGGACACGAGAGGCTCTCGAGATACTTCGAGAGTCGGTGAGATGAACAGATAACGCTCGGCAGTAGTGGTATTAAACGTGCCCCCCGTCGATAGAGTGAGGGGTTCATCTGATAAGAGATGTACGATAATAGATGTCCGATAACAGATATCGGGTTACAATAGTTACCGATAGGTGTCACTACCTATCGTCAGAGAGTTTAATTATCACGTGACGTTATCACGAGTATTAACTGCTGCTGCTGTCGTGCGGTCGACATCAAAGAATACGGAATGAGCCGCCCAGCTCGCCAGCATTACTATTATTGGTGTTGTTGTTGTTGATGTGGTGAACAGTCATTTCGTGTCGTTTAGATTCGTCTCTGTACTAGCTCATTATAATCGTCAAGTTTTATTATCTTAATCCGAAACATTGTTATATATATGTGTTTGTGTGTGTATATGTGTGTGAGTGTGTGTGTGTATACGTTTGTGTGTTTGTGTATAATATCTTCAATATATTCACGATACAGAGCTGTTACCAGATAAGTAGGGTATTACTATAGTATACTATATATATATATATATATATTATTCATATTACTTGATATAATATATATATATATATATTATATAGCATATACGATATATAAAATACATAATTACTAGCTATTATTAATGACATTTATCTAATATTATTTTACATTATTATATGTCAATAATATGTGCATATATGCATTCACACATGTATGTGTAAATGTACGCAAATATGTAATTATTGTAGACGTTAAATATCATCAGCAATACGCACACGCACACACACACGCACACACACACGCACACACGCACACGTGGTTACGCTGAGATGTGGTACACGCGCTCGCGCACACGTGTGTGAGTGTGTGTGTGGTCCCATTCCTGCAACACCATCAGTACTAGCACTGCCCCCCCCCGGCGGCGGGAGATCAGTGGTCAGTTTGACCGACGCACGACGTCTAATTCGATTAACGAAGAGCCGATACACACTGTCGGTCGGGCTGCGTACCGATGCGGACAGGTCGGACGGGTCGGGTCGTAACCCGGAACGATATCGCTAACTCTAACGCTAACTCGACTCGCTGGTTCCCTTAGTGGTGGTGGTGGTGGTGGTGGTGGTAGTGGTGGTGTAATGGGGGTAGCCCTATAGGGCTCTCTCTCAGTATCAGACAAAGTGTGTGTGTTACGCTCTAGACACGCACACGTGTGTGCGCACCGCGGTGTGGTAATTGATCAGACTATCGCACAAGTGACATGTGTGGTAACACCGAGAAATACGTTAATGAATCAAGAGGCCGTCCGTATGTCACGAGGTTACGGTGATGTTGAAATGAGTCATAGTCATAGTCATAGTCATAGTCATGTTTATGAGCGAGATGTTCAGTAGTTGTCTGAAGTTTGGAGTCTGGTAAACCAGACTATAGTAACTAGCTTTTTCGAAACTAGTATGCCAGCAAATACTTATATTACCAAACTATAGACTATATATAGACTATAGTCTGGTAATCTAAGTAGTGTTGCAGTATTTGCTGGCATGCTAGTTTCGAAAAAGCTAGTTTCGCGCGAAAAATATAACGTGTTCTATTGTTACCGTATCTATGTAAATATCTAAATCTGAAATCACACGGAAATTTATATGTGGCAAACTGTCGCGAGGCAATTCACACATAGTCTGTACTATACAAATGGATGCGGGGAGAATGTTCTAAAAATATTGGATGGGTATTGCTCAGGCGCGCGAGTTTCATATAGTGTTTAGTGTTTTGTAATAGTCAGATGGACAGGTGGACAGATGGACAGGTGGACAGTCGGTTGAGATATTACGTAGATACAACGGTAGTCTATCTGTATGTATATATATATATATATATATATATATATATATATATATATATATATATATATATATACATACAGATAAGTTATATATATATATAACTTATATAATTAAAAAGTTTTATGATAATATTGGGGTGGTCGACTTAATCAAATATTGGATGGAGGCCCCCTCAACCTCTATTGCTTATCACATATTATATTATATATAAATTCATATAAAATAAAATAATATACTTTCAAACATTAACAGTTGCGGTGATTTCAATATCAATACACATATATTGCTATATATATTGCTATATGTATCCCCACTGTATAGCGGATCTACTAGGGGCTCGTATTATAGGCTCATTAACTTCGCGGACGTCGTTGAACCGTTCCTATTGTTTATTTAACAATAGACTGACGTAATCGCCCATTCTCTCGCGCTCTCTCGCGTTCTCTCGGATCGATATGATTAGATACAATCTTCGGCGGGTCGGTGTGTGTGCGCTAGTGAAGTGCGCGCTCCCCCCCGGCACGTTCGCGCACACCGCACACTCGCCCGAGTTACAGCTCGATTACAGTAACACCGCTATGGTCAGTATGGCCTACAGTATAGGACAAACGCTGACCGATAGGGTGTTGCTACTAGGCGAGGTGGGCGAGGGTTGAAGTCATACAGCGTGTGTCTCGTGACGTCATCCCGCTAGTGTACGGGTACGTGTAGGCGCCAATACGTAATAGGTAGGTGTGGGTCCTAGGAGGAGGAGGAGGAGGAGGAGGAGGAGGAGGAGGAGGAGGAGGAGGAGGAGGAGGAGAAGTATAGTATATATTGTATAGTGCTTAGGGTTGCTCTAATAAGTGTTTCTATGATTAACCTCGGACGATATTTAACATTAACGAGATAGCTAAGGATGTTCCTATGTTAATCCTAGGATCGTTTATTTTATCGGACAATTAGACCCAGATGCTAGTATGCCCCTTACTATAGACACGTCGTGGGGCCTGTGATACTGGTTTAACCCTACTATAGCGACGGGCTCCGGTGTTGGTACTAATGATGCTACCCAGGATGATAATGAGGCTGTGCGGCGAGACCGAGGCTGCAGAACAATAGAGTATTGTAACACGTGACCGACACCCACGTGATCAAGCTTAACCAGGAGAACGGGGAGATTAGATACCAGAGAACATAATTAAATACGAGACCGCGGCAATAGGCGGCCACAGCAATTACCCATTGTGAGGTAGTCTATCTCTGTGTCTGTCTCTCTCGTTAATGTGTTGGCTAATACCATTATCATTGATAAATATAGAGGATGTGTGTGTGTGTTTGCGTGTGTGAGTGTGTATGATTATGTAAACTATTTATATTATGTATACTAAATATTAATATATATATATATATTAATATTTAAATAAAATTTTGCATGTTTATTGTAAAAGTATATTTACTTAAATATATATATATATATATATATATATATATATATAAATGTATATATGATTGAATTATAATACGTTATAAATGATACGTCTATATATACATTATATTGAATACAATTACCGTCTTTTGTTTACGACTGGATGTATCTAGTATCTAGGGACCGCTAAAGCTGTCGTGTGTCGTGTGTGTGTGTGAGTGTGTGTGTGTGTGTGTGTGTGTGTGTGTGTGTTCACCGTAATAGCTGCTGCATTGGTATTAGTTACTTGATCTTACCGATGTTGTTGTTATGCCGTTTATTTACTATCACAAATGTATTAATAATAATAATAAATGTAAATATATAGATATATACATAATGCATGACTCATATTAACGTATATGTCACGCGTACTTAAACAATATTTACCTGCGAACTTAACCCATGCTATAGTCACGTGTTTGTAGTATCCGGTATACTATATACTATAATGCAATGCGATTAACATGGAATTGCAGTTACAGCACATATGTGATCATGTCTCGGTCATCATTAGATACTTTTTGTTTGATCAAATAGTTTATATATATTATGTAACTTATCTGTGCGATAGCTTATCTTTAAAGGGAAGATTATATGTGAGATAGCTTATCTTTAAAGGGAAGATTATATGTGAGATAGCTTATCTTTAAAGGGAAGATTATATGTGAGATAGCTTATCTTTAAAGGGAAGATTAGCTGTGCGATAGCTTATCTTTAAAGGGAAGATTATATGTGAGATAGCTTATCTTTAAAGGGAAGATTATATGTGAGATAGCTTATCTTTAAAGGGAAGATTATATGTGAGATAGCTTATCTTTAAAGGGAAGATTATATGTGAGATAGCTTATCTTTAAAGGGAAGATTATATGTGAGATAGCTTATCTTTAAAGGGAAGATTATATGTGAGATAGCTTATCTTTAAAGGGAAGATTATATGTGAGATAGCTTATCTTTAAAGGGAAGATTATATGTGAGATAGCTTATCTTTAAAGGGAAGATTATATGTGAGATAGCTTATCTTTAAAGGGAAGATTATATGTGAGATAGCTTATCTTTAAAGGGAAGATTATATGTGAGATAGCTTATCTTTAAAGGGAAGATTATATGTGAGATAGCTTATCTTTAAAGGGAAGATTATATGTGAGATAGCTTATCTTTAAAGGGAAGATTATATGTGAGATAGCTTATCTTTAAAGGGAAGATTATATGTGAGATAGCTTATCTTTAAAGGGAAGATTATATGTGAGATAGCTTATCTTTAAAGGGAAGATTATATGTGAGATAGCTTATCTTTAAAGGGAAGATTATATGTGAGATAGCTTATCTTTAAAGGGAAGATTATATGTGAGATAGCTTATCTTTAAAGGGAAGATTATATGTGAGATAGCTTATCTTTAAAGGGAAGATTATATGTGAGATAGCTTATCTTTAAAGGGAAGATTATATGTGAGATAGCTTATCTTTAAAGTGAAGATTATATGTGAGATAGCTTATCTTTAAAGGGAAGATTATATGTGAGATAGCTTATCTTTAAAGGGAAGATTATATGTGAGATAGCTTATCTTTAAAGGGAAGATTATATGTGAGATAGCTTATCTTTAAAGGGAAGATTATATGTGAGATAGCTTATCTTTAAAGGGAAGATTATATGTGAGATAGCTTATCTTTAAAGGGAAGATTATATGTGAGATAGCTTATCTTTAAAGGGAAGATTATATGTGAGATAGCTTATCTTTAAAGGGAAGATTATATGTGAGATAGCTTATCTTTAAAGGGAAGATTATATGTGAGATAGCTTATCTTTAAAGGGAAGATTATATGTGAGATAGCTTATCTTTAAAGGGAAGATTATATGTGAGATAGCTTATCTTTAAAGGGAAGATTATATGTGAGATAGCTTATCTTTAAAGGGAAGATTATATGTGAGATAGCTTATCTTTAAAGGGAAGATTATATGTGAGATAGCTTATCTTTAAAGGGAAGATTATATGTGAGATAGCTTATCTTTAAAGGGAAGATTATATGTGAGATAGCTTATCTTTAAAGGGAAGATTATATGTGAGATAGCTTATCTTTAAAGGGAAGATTATATGTGAGATAGCTTATCTTTAAAGGGAAGATTATATGTGAGATAGCTTATCTTTAAAGGGAAGATTATATGTGAGATAGCTTATCTTTAAAGGGAAGATTATATGTGAGATAGCTTATCTTTAAAGGGAAGATTATATGTGAGATAGCTTATCTTTAAAGGGAAGATTATATGTGAGATAGCTTATCTTTAAAGGGAAGATTATATGTGAGATAGCTTATCTTTAAAGGGAAGATTATATGTGAGATAGCTTATCTTTAAAGGGAAGATTATATGTGAGATAGCTTATCTTTAAAGGGAAGATTATATGTGAGATAGCTTATCTTTAAAGGGAAGATTATATGTGAGATAGCTTATCTTTAAAGGGAAGATTATATGTGAGATAGCTTATCTTTAAAGGGAAGATTATATGTGAGATAGCTTATCTTTAAAGGGAAGATTATATGTGAGATAGCTTATCTTTAAAGGGAAGATTATATGTGAGATAGCTTATCTTTAAAGGGAAGATTATATGTGAGATAGCTTATCTTTAAAGGGAAGATTATATGTGAGATAGCTTATCTTTAAAGGGAAGATTAGCTGTGAGATAGCTTATCTTTAAAGGGAAGATTATATGTGAGATAGCTTATCTTTAAAGGGAAGATTATATGTGAGATAGCTTATCTTTAAAGGGAAGATTATATGTGAGATAGCTTATCTTTAAAGGGAAGATTATATGTGAGATAGCTTATCTTTAAAGGGAAGATTATATGTGAGATAGCTTATCTTTAAAGGGAAGATTATATGTGAGATAGCTTATCTTTAAAGGGAAGATTAGCTGTGAGATAGCTTATCTTTAAAGGGAAGATTATATGTGAGATAGCTTATCTTTAAAGGGAAGATTATATGTGAGATAGCTTATCTTTAAAGGGAAGATTATATGTGAGATAGCTTATCTTTAAAGGGAAGATTATATGTGAGATAGCTTATCTTTAAAGGGAAGATTATATGTGAGATAGCTTATCTTTAAAGGGAAGATTATATGTGAGATAGCTTATCTTTAAAGGGAAGATTATATGTGAGATAGCTTATCTTTAAAGGGAAGATTATATGTGAGATAGCTTATCTTTAAAGGGAAGCTTATATGTGAGATAGCTTATCTTTAAAGGGAAGATTATATGTGAGATAGCTTATCTTTAAAGGGAAGATTATATGTGAGATAGCTTATCTTTAAAGGGAAGATTATATGTGAGATAGCTTATCTTTAAAGGGAAGATTATATGTGAGATAGCTTATCTTTAAAGGGAAGATTATATGTGAGATAGCTTATCTTTAAAGGGAAGATTATATGTGAGATAGCTTATCTTTAAAGGGAAGATTATATGTGAGATAGCTTATCTTTAAAGGGAAGATTATATGTGAGATAGCTTATCTTTAAAGGGAAGATTATATGTGAGATAGCTTATCTTTAAAGGGAAGATTATATGTGAGATAGCTTATCTTTAAAGGGAAGATTATATGTGAGATAGCTTATCTTTAAAGGGAAGATTATATGTGAGATAGCTTATCTTTAAAGGGAAGATTATATGTGAGATAGCTTATCTTTAAAGGGAAGATTATATGTGAGATAGCTTATCTTTAAAGGGAAGATTATATGTGAGATAGCTTATCTTTAAAGGGAAGATTATATGTGAGATAGCTTATCTTTAAAGGGAAGATTATATGTGAGATAGCTTATCTTTAAAGGGAAGATTATATGTGAGATAGCTTATCTTTAAAGGGAAGATTATATGTGAGATAGCTTATCTTTAAAGGGAAGATTATATGTGAGATAGCTTATCTTTAAAGGGAAGATTAGCTGTGAGATAGCTTATCTTTAAAGGGAAGATTATATGTGAGATAGCTTATCTTTAAAGGGAAGATTATATGTGAGATAGCTTATCTTTAAAGGGAAGATTATATGTGAGATAGCTTATCTTTAAAGGGAAGATTATATGTGAGATAGCTTATCTTTAAAGGGAAGATTATATGTGAGATAGCTTATCTTTAAAGGGAAGATTATATGTGAGATAGCTTATCTTTAAAGGGAAGATTAGCTGTGAGATAGCTTATCTTTAAAGGGAAGATTATATGTGAGATAGCTTATCTTTAAAGGGAAGATTATATGTGAGATAGCTTATCTTTAAAGGGAAGATTATATGTGAGATAGCTTATCTTTAAAGGGAAGATTATATGTGAGATAGCTTATCTTTAAAGGGAAGATTATATGTGAGATAGCTTATCTTTAAAGGGAAGATTATATGTGAGATAGCTTATCTTTAAAGGGAAGATTATATGTGAGATAGCTTATCTTTAAAGGGAAGATTATATGTGAGATAGCTTATCTTTAAAGGGAAGCTTATATGTGAGATAGCTTATCTTTAAAGGGAAGATTATATGTGAGATAGCTTATCTTTAAAGGGAAGATTATATGTGAGATAGCTTATCTTTAAAGGGAAGATTATATGTGAGATAGCTTATCTTTAAAGGGAAGATTATATGTGAGATAGCTTATCTTTAAAGGGAAGATTATATGTGAGATAGCTTATCTTTAAAGGGAAGCTTATATGTGAGATAGCTTATCTTTAAAGGGAAGATTATATGTGAGATAGCTTATCTTTAAAGGGAAGATTATATGTGAGATAGCTTATCTTTAAAGGGAAGATTATATGTGAGATAGCTTATCTTTAAAGGGAAGCTTATATGTGAGATAGCTTATCTATAAAGGGAAGCTTATATGTGAGATAGCTTATCTATAAGATACATGCATGTGTACGGCGTATACTGTACGCCGTGCAGTACCTTATTGTTCATGACATGAAAGTATACAAACATTCTCCCGTGTGTTCGTGTGTGTGTGCGTGTGTGCGCGTTTAACGCCACTATTGCGTAACATCACACACGCACGCATTACGTAATAGCGTATGGAGAATAGCCACCACTAGCGCCGTCCTGCGGGATGATTGATAACTACGTTATCCCACACACGTGTGTGATACACATCCTAGAGTGTATGTACAGTGCATTATACACACTGGTCATTGTACAATGTACATATAGGTTGTGTAAATGAATGATATCATGATATATGTGTATGTCGCACTCATGTGTCGTGCGTAGATGTACGAATAGTTAAACACACACACAAAAACCTAATAACTACAAACGCACATACATACACACACACATTAGTATACATATACACACATACTCGTTAGACATGCGCACTCAGTGAACACATCCTCGGTGATTAAACTACGGCTATAGCAGTGCAGGACCAGCTCTATAGCATCAGCAATAGGGTGTAGGGTATGTATAGTGCCAACAACGCATTGATACTATATAAAAGTAAACCCTATTAATAATATAGATATGTCACTATATCGATACTATAGGCTACACCTATAGTAGTCGCAGCTATAGTATCACCTATAGTATCAGCTATAGTATCAGCTATAGTATCAGCTACTTCTGTACTATATCGCTATCTCTCTAGCCGCACACATATTATATAGGTCTAGTACGCGTGACCTTGATATGCTTTATCTGCGCATGCGTGTGTTATGACACGTGATTATGTGACACGTGACACACACCTATTGCGCATGTCTAGTGTGTCACTCTAGTGAGTGAGTGTGTGTGTGTGTGTTGGTGTGGATGAGTGTGTGTGAGTGCGGACGTGTGTTCGCTACGAAATCGCACTCCTCAAGCCCCATCGGGGTACTCCATTAGCCCCATTGGGGCACTCCACTAGCCTCACCCGACCCCCCTTAGTGTTGCGATCGTTGATTTTATCACACCACCGATAATAACGTTTAATAACCGATCACTAACCGATTATATAACCGATTATTAACCGATTTTGTAACCTGCTATTAACACCTGTACACGACGGTAAAGTGTGAATATCTTATAAACTATTATATACCTATTATAGTATACCTTCTATGGAATGTGTACTAATACCATATATGGAGAAGATTTACGGATTATGAATACCTGTAATCTAGCTATATAATTGTGTTATACTCATTATATCTTATCATTATCATATATTTTCAGTATCGCTTATAATATTACAATATCTATATTAATTCATATATTATTCTTGGTGTGCATATAAAATAATAAATTTAACATTTATAAAAAAACACATTACTTTGATAACTATATATCTACACGTGTGATAAATGTATTTAATACAGTATATATATATGTATATGCTCAGAATACATTATCTCTGTCTACATTAGCTGTAGTATTAGTTATAGTATTAGCTATGGTATACCATCATATATGATATGCGTGCCTTTCCCTCATTCATCAAACTGACACTTCGGTCCCATTTAATCAGGTGAATATCGATCTGTTCCGGCGATATATGTCTAGAAATGGTGAGATGTGCCGAGAACCGATGAGAATTGTCGAGAATTCGCGTGAATTGGCGATAAATCATGATATTCTCCGAGAAAACGTAGGATATGCACGCGCGGCGCCACCTATTTCATTATTTCCTAGCGGTAAAAAGAGCAGTATCACGTGCTCGGGCGCCTCTCTTTTTACGCCACGAAATAATGAGGTCCGCATGAGTCACCCCTCCAGCAGAAAGTGTACGCTGCCACGTGACAAACGTGTTCCGTCACGCGCGCAGTGATAGATGAGGCTAATTTCACGAGGTTGAACCACGTGTTCGAGTAGTGAGTCATCGCTGCGCTTAGTGTTCGCTGACGGAGGACATAACCTTGATGTCATTGTTCGCGTAGCATTTTGCACCTATTACCTATATTTTATATATAACTATATGCTGTAAATTTAGACTGCATGCCTATTGTAATATTAAAACAATTGTTTTATTTATAGTTTGTATTAATAGTATATACTATATATAGTATGATAGGCTATGTGACGCAGTGAGTTATACCGATTTGGTTATTGTATTTAATTATTGTACTTTATGTTTGCCAATAATTGTATGTTAAATTAATACACAGAATACAATAGATCATTGTATGTTAATCATCTCAACTTTACGATTATCTCAAATTATACGATTATAACAATTAAATCACATAAAGTAAATATATTATATATTGATTAATTTTTTACTTAAGAAAATATATTGTTAAAAATATAAAGTTAAAATATTTGCTAACGACAACACGAGTTAATAATGTAAAACGTTGTGCAGTTACCGGAATGAACGATATCTAATCGAAAATGTAATATTATTAATATAATCAATATAATACATAGTTAGATAAAGGATAACATATGTATTATAGATACATATACTATGCACTTGTATGTCGTACATCACATACGTGTGTGGCATACTTATTAAGGCCGCAATACACAACCTACGCATACACTTGGGCTTATATGTATAACACATTATAATATACACATGCATATATGGTATTCATTCATAATATTATATATATTTATATGTACACATATACATACAAACGGTATTAACGCGTGAGATATCACACATATGAACACACGCGCATACGAGACGAACATAAACTAGTGGTGATTTAGTGATATAAACTGGTGGTCACGTGGTAATAGTGACGGTACTATGACGTCATCACGACCCTTATTACGCAACAGTTTACCCGTAGCAGTAGCAGCAGTAGTAGTAGCAGCAGTATGCGGTCATAATACGGTCGCTAATCCTGCGGTGAAAGTTAATCCGCCGCCATTATTCCTGTGATTACGTAATACCTCTCTCGCGCGCATGACGCAATAACAATAACAATAGAGGCATTGTTACTAGTGATGTACGCACGCCTGTAGTACGCCGGACGAACGCGTACCACTGTGGCGGTGCTGCTGGTGGTAGTATCAATATTGGTGTAGCGTACACAAATAAGCATGCGTGTATGTGTGTGCGCGCGTGTGTGGGTGTGTGGGTGGGTACGTGTGTGGGTGTGTGGGTGTGTGGGTGTGTGTGTGTGTGTGCGTGTGTGCGTGTGTGTGTGTGTGTGTGTTCAATAACGGAGCATTGGGCTTAGGCACGTACGCAACGCTCGTATAAAGGTGTAGGAAAGGGATTACAGATATACCTATAGGTATATACCATATATGGCTAGAGTATATGCACGATTATGAATAACCTTACACATGGGTAGTGTATAAGTGTGGAGCGATATACCATCAGCACTATTATGTGACGACTTTACTGTTATTGTTTTAATATTGGTATAGCGGGAGTGTGCCCTGTTTTATTAGGCGATGACTTCTGTGATGATGATAATGGTATTGTGGATGGTGATAGTGGTGGTAGTAGTGCTGGTGGTGATGATGTTGGTGATGCTAATGGTAGTGGGGATGGTGGTGGTAGTTATGATTGTACTTGTGTTTATAACGGGGTTAGTAATAGTGGTAGTTATGATTGTACTGTTGTTTATGGTTGGGATGGTATTACTGATGGTGATAGTAGTGGTGATAGTGGTGGTTATGGTGATATTGCTGGTAATGATGGTCACTTCTCGGCTGATCGATCACCCCACGCCCACTATTACGCCCACTACGACCACTATTACGCCCACGACCAGTGGTCAACAATGTGGCCAGCAGTGGTCTCTAGAGGTATACACGCGTGTTCTAAATAACACTACCAGCACCACTACTACTACCACTAGTAATACCACTAGCACTACCACCAGTACTACCACTAGTACTACCACTAGTACTACCACCAGTACTACCACCAGTACCACCACTAGTACTACCACTACTACTACCACTAGTACTACCACTAGTACTACCACTAGTACTACCACTAGTACTACCACTAGTAATACCACTAGCACTACCACTAGTAATACCACTAGTACTACTAACGCTTCTAGACACAAGCGCGACATCGATGTATGCGTGACACTGGTGTGTGTACGTGCTCGTGTGCGTGTGTGCGCTCGTGTGTGCGTGTGTGTGCGCTCACACGTGTGTGGGCATATGTGTGAGCGAGCTCGCGTGTGTGTATGTATGTAAATATCGAATGTTTAATTGAGAAATAATCACCCGGGGACATTGCATATTATATCGAGATTATACTCTATCGGGATTATATAATATGTATACAATGTATACAATGTATACTATTCACATGTATACGTATATATATATACATGCATGTATGGTAATTGATTATACTATCATGTTATTCGGATAAGTGTTTCATGTTCTTTGCAAAAGATGGCCGCCGCCACTCGAATCGATAGCCCGACTCATGAATAATCGCTTATTGATGATAGGTTTTTATAAGCGGGTTTCGCTGTACTCGTGTATTCATTATAACAAATCTTATTTGCGCTATTTGCATAATAATGAATATTGGATTGTATTATAATACGTGTATGTATAAGAAATGTATAAATAATGTATATATTATAAATATAAATAAACATACATTATATATATAAAAATAAACATACATTATATATATATATATATATATATATATATATATATATATATATATATATATATATATATATATGTTATATTACATATCTAGATGTGATTATTTCATGAGATATAATATGATAACTATGCTTGCATTGTATGATTATATAATGAGATCTACTACTACTGCTAGCGCTAAGGGATACATCTGTCCACCAGTAATACCCTCCCCTCTACAACTACCGCTACAGTGGACTGCTGCAGGTAATAAAGGCAATAAAACAGCCTTCCTTCTCCTACACACACACACACACGCACACACACACACACGAACACACGCACGAACACTAGTGTAATCACTATTCCGAGGTAATGCTGCTGCTGTTGCTGCTGCTGCTGCTGCATAGATCGCTATTGTACTGGAGAGGATAGAAGTGCAGTAGTGCAGTGTGTTTAATTGTATATTACAAATACTATAGTATATATACATACGTAAATGGTAGACATGTAGACATGTGTACTTCACATGTTTAGGACAATATGTAACACTTACATTGTAATTATCGATTTTTGTAAACGTTAATTATATAAAATATTCAATTTTAATTTTTAATAAGATAATGAGATATATTACTACCAAATATTTTCGAAGCATCCATACTAAATTACAACTGATACTTATATTATTCGTATTCACATTTAATTTTTAATTATAATTAATTAATTAATAATAGCGCACACGTGGGCCGCACATCGTGTGTATAACAAAGGAAACCCACTCTCTTATTTGATAAATGTATTGTTGTGATCTGGTTGAGTTCAATTATATTCTATATATATGTATATGTGTGTGTGTGTGTGTGTGTGTGTGTGTGCATACGATATAGTGTGCGCTAGTGTGTGTGATTGAGATAGAGTGAGTGTGCGAGTGCGAGTGCGAGTGCGATGTTGATCCACCTAAACGTCTATAACAATTGCAGTGCAAACACAGACAAGTTTCAACAAGAGAATCTCGACACAATACCGTACGATAAATATTATGTAATTATATTATTAGATGAGCAAATAGAAATGCGTGTATACACATACGTTTATGTATTGCTTATATATTACATGTAAGATTCACTACTGATATAAGAGGGTGAACAGAACACATAATAAAGTGTGTGTATATAAAGCATACAATATAATGTATACATATATATATATATATATATATATATATATATATATATATATATATGTATATTCACGTATATATACATACGATATGTATATCGTGTATAACACATACGATTAAATAAAGTAAAGAATGTATGTGTGCTGATCATCATCGTATGATAACGTAATACTGTTACCCATACACACGCACCCATACGCACGCGTACACACGCACGCATACATTACTAGTACTATTGTTAGCCTGATCAGATAAGGCGATAATAGCGAATACAATAGAGGCGGTTATCTGCGCATGCGTATATCAGATGTCACACCTATTTAAACAATACAGTGATGGTATTGTACACATACACGCGCACACACACACACACACACACCCGCACACACACGCACACACACATACACACACACATACACCCCAATACACCGACGCTCCCACACAGCATAAATAAACTTGACTTCAGTTGTTAGTAAAGATTACACACACACACACATATACACATACACACACACACACACACACACACACACACACACACACACACACACACTATTATATAACACGGCGTCAATTCAAACGTGCAAGTGAAATAGGGGTACCCTCAGAATTGTCATTAAATAACACTATAACAGTATAACAGTATAACACTATAACATGTGTATTCTGGATATAACTCGGTATAGTATACTTTATAGGTGCTGCGTATCATTGGGCCACTATAAGTAGTCATGCGCAGACTCTAGCCTTCATTGTACCCGATACACGACTATGTACACATATATGTGTACGCAATCGTTATACTGGTATACATGCGCACACCAGTGTACGTATGTGTGCGTGTGGTTGGGTGCAATAGGCGCACTGTGCGGTATCCCAGGTGTGCGCACACACATACGCGCACACGTAGGAAGACATGTAATATAGTAGTATTGGAATGATTAGTATACATTAGTTATGTAGACACGGTGATAGGTAGTGAGATAAGTGCCTTTTTAAGGGGCAATTGCCCCGCTATTATGTCATGTTTCCCCCTTAAATTTGTGTCCATAAAAAAATTAGATGTTATCATAATAATATTTATTTATAATCATCAGCAGGAGATGTATTTTATTAGATTTCTATTCAATATAATTGAAAATAACATATTCATTTTTGGAATTTGCCCCCTCCCACTTTGAAGTGGCATCGGTGGAGAGAGATGTGGTCAACAACTGACATTCTCGCTTAGCCGTACTCTGGCCTACTTATGTACCAGTACTTCGGGCTAGTTATCGTGTGCGGCGCGTAATCCGAAGCCGCACTTATTCGTCACTATTCGTGAATAATAACCACGTGGTCTATGTATCGAACGTGTCGGATATTATCGTAAGTGTGGATGTAGCATAGTGCCCATAGCATCATCCTAACATCATCAGGTTAAGAAAGGTTTATCTTTCTTTATGTATCGATGTTACACACGTAAACGATCGCGCATATACCGTGGGTGCTAGTGAATATATATATATATATATCATATATATATATACACTGTTAATCCACGGTACACGAGCGGTTCTGATCATAGTGATGTGTACGGTGGCAGGTATCCCTAATATGTACTTGATATCATTGCCGAACTATATCATCGATACTGCCCGAGGTAAGGCTATATCCTTATAAGGAATATAGTCAGTCACGTGCAGCGCAGTGTAGGCCTTCACCTATTGATGTGTACTTGTCTGTACGTCCCGTTAACGTATTCTATCGTTATACGGCTACATCTCGTTATCTAATGCCCGCCTCCTCTCTCTCTATTGTTTACATAGCCGTTATACTTATACCATTGTCGTACACCAGTGTAAACATCTTCATTATATGTGTGCGCGCACATACTCACATATGAACATATACACACATACCCATATAAGCACATATACATGAACATACACATGAACATATACGCACACACATAACCACATACCCACGCACACCCACACACACACACACACACACACACATAACCACATACACATATAAGCTATAGCCACCGTGTGACGGTATGATTTATATAAACACTGTATCTGCATAATAGGCGCATTGTTTAGTAAATAGCAAGAATTCGACCAGGGGGACTCCCACACGTTCTACATTACTACAGCAATGTACACTGTACGATGTACTGTATTCATATTGGTGAAGTATTCAAACCTAATCCGTAACTGGTGGTTTAGGTTTAGGTTTATATTGTTCGACTACACAAATAACTATAAATATGATAATAAAGTGTATACAATAATGATCCATCACTGCACAGTGTACAAGTATTCCATCAGTATTGTATATCACCTTGATAAGTAATGTATGTTTACTTTGGTAGTACTTTAAGTACTAAGTGTATCAATTGTAATTACGGATAAGTTATTGATAAGTATGGGTGCACCTAGAAGTTCTGATAATGATCATTTACTTTAATCATTTGATGACAATTATAGGAAAGCTATAGTATACAGGTACATGTGATATTTAGAAGAAACGTGTGTATATATGTACTAGTGTAATAACACACATATAAGTCATACAATATAATAACATAAATATAATTGCTAAAATAAGCAGCACTGGTGTATATGTCACACACACACATACGTATACAGTGGTTATTTCTACTGAACAATGTACACTGTAAAAGGTACAATATACAGAGTACATTGTACAGTGTACATATCTTAAATGTCTGATATCACCTATAAGTAATGGAGTGAGGAAGTAGTAGTTATGGTTTAGGTCGGTGCGGGTGTGTGCGTACGTCGGTGCGGGTGAGTGCGGAGTGCATCGTACACGTGATCACTCCTGTCTCGGTAGTTATCCCAGTATGATACCGCAGTAGCAGTTGTGTGTGTTTGTGTGTGTTATGATACGCATATTTATGTTGATGATGTTGACGATGATGATGATGTTGATATCGGTGGTGATGATCAATGTTAATGTACTGTTATGATAATGATGATAATGTTGATGATGATGTTGATGATGATGACGATGTTGATGATATCGGCGGTGGTTGTGGTCAATGTTAATGTACTGTTATAATGATACCACTATTGAGGGCAACGGCTGTAGATCAATGACCAGTTGATCACGCTTATTTATCATTAGTACTACTAGCGCCACCACCACCACGTGACAACAATAGCTATTGTGTGTGCGTGTGTGTGTGTGGTGCAGAGCGGGGTTATTATCTCGCTGTATGCGAATTAGTTATCCATTGTTATCCGCGCTTGTGTCTGTACGTCCCCCCCCTCGCTCAGTTCCACGAACCCAGCGTCTTCAGTAAGTATTATATTATTGTGTGTGTGTGTGCGTCTTACAAACGAGCACACGAGCGCGCACATAAATATAAACTCACGTGTATACACATACGCACAAGCGTGCACATAAACATACGCACGAACATAAAAGGAATGATTGATTACTACTTACTTAGAATGCAGGAACTTCTACTAAACACACACCCGTACACACACCCGTACACACACCCGTACACACACCCGTACACACTCACACACTGATACACTGCCATACTGTGAGCTACACTATCGTATCAGTATCGTGTGGAACATCCGAGTGCCAGTCTCCCGAGTAGCGACCCCATACACGTGACGAGGTGTATCTCAGCTGGGGTGAACAGGAGTGGGGTGAACAGAAGTGGGGTGAACAGGAGTGGGGTGAACAGGAGTGGGGTGAACAGGAGTGGTAGTATAGGCTGCGAGTGGCGGTGATGGTAGTCATGATGATGATGATGATGATGATGATGATGATGATGGTTATTATGATGATGATGTTGATGTTTATGATGTTTATGATGATTATGATGATGATGACAATGATGGTGTCTTTGCGATTTTCGACTACCCACACTACTACTAGAAATATTCTAAGATCAATCGAGTAACCTTTTATTACGAAAGAATAACTATGCGTGACTATTTCAAACTAAATCGATTACTAGCCGCTCGTTACGCAACACGTAGCCCTGTTATTATGCAATACTTGGGTGGTCCGTTACGTAATAGAAGTTATCGCTATTGACCGCGCGGTAGTAAAACAGCACACACATACACACACACACACACACGTCGGGGCAACATTGTTACACACACGCGGGGGTAGATAACGAAGCGGCGTCTATTGTTATACTGATAACGTAGGTCTATTTGCTGCCGTCGGGGGGCGGTACCAACACCGTAATAAATATGATATCACGACTACAGACAACACACGTATTATATTCATTGTATCTGGAGCCTATAGCGAGCGCATCTCTGTACAATTATCTATACTCGAACGGTGGTTATTCGCTCGAACGGTGGTTATTCGCTCGAACGAATATCGATTAACGGACAACGATACTACCGGCTCTATCGGCTAATCTACGCATGCCCGGTGAAAGTATGGCTACCTGAACCATACAATACAACCTATATTCAATACATTCACTCAATTAAAACTATAATAATACATGTATGTATATATATATATATATATATATATATATATACATATACATACCACGTGATAATATCAAGTATGGTAATAAGTATAACATACGTGTATGAGTGTGTGTGGGTGACGTCATCGATAGTTACGTAATCGACGCCGGTATTACGCAATAAGTGACGTTAACTGATTCTTTGTGGGCGGGGCGTAGCTAGAGGAAAGGGGGCGGAGCTCTCCCTCTCTCTCTCTCTCTCTCCGCTGACCAGTATGGTTTCAGGCGGTATGAATTTAATTGCGACCGCTGCGTACGGTCAACGTACTGGTGTTGCGGTGGTCAACATCTAATCGTGTATTAGCATCTCCTCCCCATCCTCCTCCTCCTCATCCCATCAGCACTCTCTCCTCCTCCTCTAGCACCGCGCACATATTCGCGTGTAATCATTTAATCTGCGACAGGCTGTTGTTACGTATGAAGAGGAGGAGGAGTAGGGCTATTGTTCTGGTGATTGTTCTCGGTGGTGGTGGCGGCGGCGGTCATGATAAGTAGGCCGAAGTGCTAACCGGTGGCGAGAGGGGGCGTGGCTAGTAGGCGTATCCGGGACTAGGGGACTCGGGCCCGCCCCTCCGTTATGTTCCTCGCGCTAGGACCTAACGCTATCTAGCCGTAGTAACGGATATGTGGAGACAGGGTGATGTTACTCTACGCTACGGGATATCTCAGTTGTTACGAGAACATTAATTGTCCTAGGATTAGGCTAAGACGATATTTAACATTACGGAGATAGCTAAGTAATGTCCTAGGATACTTTTTGCTCGGAACAAATGGCCCCATATTAGATAGTTAGCCGTTCCCCCTCCTCCTCCTCCACCTCCACCTCCACCTCCACCTCTTCCTATCCAACTCCTCCTCCACCCCTCACCCCCCACCTATGAACTAACGCAAGCAACTGTCCGGTAACGATGCATGTACAGTGTACGCACATCTGAGCCGAGTGACGCGCCGCGCATGTCACGTGGTAACTATTCGCACACGACGTGTCGCGACACCTAGCGAGCTGGTCAGGTAACCCGTCATCCCACGTGGTCTGTCTCCCACGTGGTCTCCCGGGCCGTCTAATTGCTGTGGTGATCTCTACCCATCTGTATACATATATGTATCTATTAAATAGTGGGTATCTATTTATAGATTACCATCTATGTATAGTCGAAGTCTATTTATAGTCGCGATCTATTCTCGTTACGTCGAAGATGTAGACGCGTCTAAGTTCCCGCTATAGGTTGCCTAGTAACCCTACTACATGTATAGTGCGGTGACCTGTGCATAACTAGCAAACACCTTACTACACTTATTACATAATGTACTTCTACATAACAGTGGTATAATATCGCGTAGTTCAGTGTAGTTCAGTAGATCAAATAATAATGATGAAACTATTGACTTATAGATAAGAGCTCCGCATTGATACGAACACGTCGACGACCCGATGACCTATACCCGATACGTGTGATACTTAACGCGGCGCCACCTATACGTGAACCCCGCCACTATAGCGCATGGGGCTCTGCTATAGGGTGCCAGCGGAGGTGTTTAGGTGCGAGCGCAATTGATGCGATTTTAAATTTCACATGAATCACTTAATCGGGTATTCACACTATGTTATAGGTCATCTCGTGTGTGCTAATGTGCGCGCGCACACACACGTATATGTGCGCCGCACGTGTTATATATATAACTAATAGATAGCTGTCAATCATTATCGAGATGGGCGTGATCTTAACTACGAATAATTACGTATGTAAGCGTGAGATCTAGAATAGCGAAAAATAAAATTCAATTCACTTAAAATGCGCGTATGCATACACCTGTGTTTGATAATTACACGAGTGTATACATATATATATATAGTTATAGTTATAGTTATATATAGTTATATAGTTATAGTTATAGTTATATATATATATATAGTTATAGTTATATATATATGATGGATATGATAATAGTGCTGGTATGATTCACCCGCTATTTATACTTATCTATATATATATATATATATATATATATATATATAGGTATAGGTAGACATGTCTATGACTTGTCTATATAGGCCTACATCTTTACCACGAGTTTAGCATAAAACATCATCACAACAATACGGGCATTGTTCCGATGCTACGAGGTGAACTATGGCCCAGTATTACGTAACTAGCCACACACACACACACACACACACCGAACAACTGGGCCTCGGTGCGTATATATATATATATACGTATACGACTATAGTCCACTAGTGAGTGCGTGTACGAGCGATAGCACTCCGGGTGAGCGCGCACACTGCGCCGCACACACTTATGCGCACAGGCTCCGGCGTGGCATTATACACGTTCACTTCAGTGCATGTCGTAAGTCCCTGAATTCTAATTGATTACCCCCTTTGATCGATGTGTTTCGTTAATTGGGTCATTGTTCTCCGGCGGTAACAATCGAGGACATGCACGTCCTTGCCTTGATCGAAGCCGGCCTCTATAGAGTAGTAGTATACTACTTGGGTAATGCCGTTACACAATGCACGCTACTTACAGCAGTATACTTACACTGTAAGTCTTACAGCCAATTAAGCCGGTATTGTATACTATACATAAATTACCTAATGAATAGGTAGACATAAATTGTGTACTGTTAGGATTCACATACAAATGTCGCCTGCAATTATAATATATTATTTATCTATATATATATATATATATATATATATATATATATATATATATATATATATACCTGTTTATACCTGTATATATTCGTTAATAACATTATATAATACTATGCTTAGCGATTGATATTCATCAAACGGTAACTTAACGTAAGTTTAAGTAGAAACCATCAGAATACTATGATGAATGCAGCGATAAGAACAATCGTGCGCGAGTGCGTGAGTGTGTGTGTGCGTGCGAGTGTGTGTAACGAAGGTACTTACGTAATCACTTGACGATGACGTCATAGTAATCATCTATAATTAGAAGATTAAAGAGACGATCACTACCGCTACGACGACGCTTAAATCTAATTCATCGCATCCATATACAGACGTGTTACTATGTGTGTGTGTGTGTGTGTGTGTGTGTATGTGTGTGTGTGTGTGTGTGTGTGTGTGTACTAGGTGTGTTAGCGTAATATATTCATTATGCACATACACAAACACATACATATATATATATATATGTATATATATACATAAATACATCACGGGTGTACATACACTAACACTATAAAGGGTACTTATAAGCCTGTAGACTTCGAAATTATTTAAAATCTATACACCTACACACTACCACCGACCCGACCCCGATGTATAGAGACAGCGACAGAGTGTGTGTTCGCTAAGTACGCGTGTACTTAGCACGACGCGCGAACGCAGGGTTCAGTTAGTGGCCGGTCACTTCAGCTAATACACGTCGTGTAGTGTACGTGCACTAATGGCTGTGTAGCTGTGTACATCTGTATAGGGTAGTATCACAGTTATATTTCCTATACACACACACATATATATATATATATTTAATTATACGTAATTCACTTAGAGCGTAACTAGAACACACACACACACACACACACATTAGATCACGTGATATTGCCTAGTTTAGCGTGTCTAACAAAGCGCATAACGACCAGAATGCATCTCGGCATTAGGAGAACATATGTCCTCGTCGTCGTCGTCGTCCTTGGCTGGCGTGTGCGAGTGTGATGTAAGCGCGCTTCGTTACGCACACACACACACACACAATAGGCTTTGTTACGCTATTTATGCGGATTGATGGAGGGCTGTAGCAATATCGTTTATTAATATTTAATATCTCTCATTAATAGATGTAGCGACTGAGGTCATAGCGCTGGTATGACTCACGACGTGTGTGGCGCTTATGTGTGACTCATCTAATATGACGCACTTACCACTTATATGATTTATATAGTATATTATTAGAGTATTATATATAATACATGTACTATAGAAATGCATGCTGTATTAATATACGTGTATGTTATAACTGTCTGTGTGGAGCAGTTGTCGTCAGAGAGACAGGCATACCTGTATATACTGCAGTATATTGCCTATATGACGTGGATTCAAGCCCCGTCAAATACAATAGCTATGTTTATAATAGCTACCTAGGTATTTAGAATATTTAGAATTGATCTTATATGATGTGTGTAAATAAATGATCGGCTATCATTAAAACCATAGATGCCTTAACATGAGAGAGGTTTCGAAGGGACATTAAATCCATATATGGTTATAAGTGAAAACTCCATCTTACTTCCTGGATGGGATTAAATTAAAATAATTGTAATATATATATATATATATATATATATACAATTTATTCTTAAAAAATATATATTTTTTTAAACAAATGACTTCTGATATTATAATGTAGTGGTCGTAGGAGATATATATATCATATACGATGCCTTATTACTATATTTGTTATACTTATATGCCTTATTACTCGCGGAACACACGCTTCCAGGGAAGGCGCCGCACAGTGGGGTGCCGCCAATATACTAATTACGTAACGAATGCGTGATATCCGTTATTGCGCAATAGACGGCAAACAATCTCCTCCTCGATGTTACGTAACCACCGATAATAGATGACGTCATCGTTATGATCTATTTATAGAAGTGCGGCTCGTTATCGGGTGTGCGATACCGTGTTTACCCCTGCCTAGCGAGTGTATCGTGTACTACTAACGCCATATATGGTCAGTGCGCCCCTACACGTGATGCAACACACATATATGTGTAATTATCAACCTAATTATTAACCTAATTATGTGTGTGTGATTAAAGACGATATAATTAGTAATAACGAGGTGAAGAGAGGGAGGGGCGTGACTGTAACTAGGGAAGCTATACGGTGATTGACAGCTGGTAGATCTACCCGCTAGATAGGTATACGTCGTACGTTTAGTTGACTCCTCTCCGTCATTGTTTGTGAGACCTATAGATTATATGTATGCGTATGTGTATGTGTGTGTGTACGTACGCGTGCTATTGTAAAAGGTATGCAAACACACGCACATACACATATACACGAGATTATATGCTTACATTATATTTAAATATATATATGACTCATACAATATATGATTCATACACGAACCTACTTAGTGGTATTAGCGAATCAATATATACATATATGGTATACACGTGGTATACCTATAGGTACCACGTGGTATTCATTATGAGAACACGTTTCTATGTTAATGTTGATGTTCACGACATTAGACATGTTAATGCATAGGTTATACCAGGGAGGTTCCTGACTTCCCTGGTTATACTATTTATTTTACTTATATATATATATATTCGCATTATTAATACAAATGAAATTCACATAGATACTATAACTATAGTTAATTCGTAAAAAGGAACCATTTAATAACCCTTTAATAGCGAGATGCCTTCGAGAAAGTACCCCACAAGTATGTGAATACCCGCTACACTTGTAGTAGAGTCACGTGGGGGTGCGTAGGTACCCGAGATCTATACATCAGTATCCGGCTAAGCCGTTCACTAATTACCGATACACACGCGAACACGAATACGTACGCATACAAATGGCAGGTAGTACACGATGACGAGTGACTCATCGAGCATACCTAATACAAGACAATCAGGTAATGAACTACTACTACTACTACTACTACTACTACTACTACTACTACTACTACTACTACTACTAGTATACTAGTACTGTAATGTATTACTTCGATGACCGTCGAATAGGTGGCGCGGTATTTGACCTATTTAACGAGAGATTAATTGGCCGACGCCGCCTCTCAGCCGTATCTAATCTGGAGCCGAGTATTTCGCGCGACTCCTTTGTGTTATTTTGCGCCCCCGACTACAATAGGCCGGGGTCTCTATAGACCAATAACAAATTCCGACAGTATTATTTAGCAGAAGGCATGCAATAGCGCATCGTACATGGTGTATAATGTGCAATGTACAGTGTACAATGTACACTGTACATTGTACAATGTGTACATCGTGTACACACACTACCGTACACAGTTCTCCGTATTCGTTGTACATGTTTTATATCAGATATCAGAGATCCTATCACGAAAGGGCTTTGATATCACTACGGTAAACATGCCATTATATACAGGGTTTAACATTACATTGACTTTGCAATATATAGTACACTATATATATTTGTTATCCGCTATTTGTATTATATTCAATATATATATTTTTGATTTCAATAAATATATATATATATATATATATATATATATATGTAATATATCACAATATGTGATACATTACAGTAACCCTATAAATAGTTGACATTCAATCTTAATCATCGACATATGTCGTACGGGTGGCATATGTCGGCTATACGTCACTCGATATTACGTAACTCCACCCTATTATGACGTAATACGCGGACTTGTCGGTAGATAGAACGGACACGTGTACACGAGCGATGCCAGCGTCATTATCTTAGGTATAAGTGTCGCGTCGGTAAACGCGCGCAGGTCTATAGTCTATAAATAGATCGACTGTGAGTCATCAAGTCATTAGTCACCGCCGTACAGTGTACCTACACATGTATGCTGTGAGGGTATAACAATAACAACAAACGTAGCGTTGTTTTCTGTTAATTAGAGGCGACGATTATCGCATTCCGATGTGTTCGACGCACACTGTTCGTAGATGTGTGCGTATGTGTGTAGGCAGGTGTGTATGTAGGTGTGTAGGTATGTGTGTAGGTAGGTGTGTAGGTAGGTGTGTATTTAGATAAAGTAAGGTGCGCTTAGGTTGATCTATTCTAAGAAACATCTACAACTGTCATATGCGTATAGAGGACATGATCATGGACATGTTCAATATCGTATACGGGTTTATATCAATAACGTTTGTATGTATGTGTGTATGTATGTGTGTGTGTATGTATGTGTGTATCTGTGTATGTTTTTAATGTATTATAAACTATAATATATAAACTATAATAAACTAAAGCTACGCCACCCCGCATCTCTCCCTCGCTATGCAGCTCCCCCTAGTGTGTCTCTGCTATACGCTACTTCGAGGAATTCGGGGATAGCACGTGGGATGTGTCGTGGTGTTAGAATAGCGCTGCCCCTGTCAGACTATTCTATTTATAGAACACTGAGTGACTACTACTAGCGACGACGGTGGTGGTGGTGGTGATACGTATCTGGTAGTCTGGTACCGTGTGTGCGTGTGCGCATCAACACAGACGCGTGTGTAGGCTACACCGCACCGATAGCTATGCGTGTGTGTGTGTGTGCGCACGTGTGTGTGTGCGCACCACTAGCGATGCGTACACACATGTCTACATCTGCAGCCTATACGCATGTATGTAGTCGCTGCTAGTGTGTGCGTATGTGAGTGCGGGTGGGTATGTGTGTGTTTGTGTGCGGGTGTGTATGTGTGTGTTTGTGTGCGGGTGTGTATGTGTATGTGCGTGTGTGTGTGCGTGTTTCTAAGATGTTTTAGATGAATATTATACTATAGTTTTCTGATTTAGAGGAATGTATTTTCACTTTTCGTTGATATATTATATATCAGATAAATAAAAGGTACAAAAATACCCTCAATAAATCAATAATGAATTATGATTGTAAATGTATCGATTATGCAATCAGGGTAACCTTATTACGTAAGGTGTGATTACTCAGCTTTGATTACGTCATACTATTGCGTAACTAATAATATTCACTACACTACATACACACACGTATTGAAGACTACACGAGAAGCTCGACTATAGTAAACACAAGTGTGGATATACGAGTGCACTTACAGCCTTTATTGTGTCAATAGTAAAGTAAAGCTATTGGTAAAAATAGAGATTTACCATCATTATTTATTAATAGATAGAGGTACATATGTATAGTACACCTGCTGTAATGCAGTCGTTGTACTCGTGTACTTAAGGGCGCGGTGTATCGTAACCGAGTAGTAGTACGTAGGTAGTACCGAGTAGTAGTAGTAGTAGTAGTAGTGAGTACTCGAGTACTTGTAATCAATAGAGAATGTATGAGTATCGCGCTAGTACCCGCACAGTGTACGGCTTACATGCGTACAGTGTGCGCTGTAGAGATATGCATGTATACTTATAGCAGGAGAGGGTTCTCTACATGACGTGTACATGGCTGGACTCTACTAAATAATAGCTTTATATGATTCATATGTATATATATATATATATATACAGTGTGTATACAGTATATTATCCATTGTAAACTCTATTATAATAAAGTTTGTGTTCACGTATATTAAATATATAAAACCCCTTCAGGGGACATATATACGTATATACATGTATATATATGTATATACATATATTATTAGAAAGTGGGATAATTTGATAATGGATGGGCCCTAATATTAGGTGTGAGTGTAAATCTATTAAATGTCACATTGCACATTAGATAGGTGTCGTCAGAAACACCCTACTTCTGATTATGTATGGCTTACATGAATAGTGTATACATAAATAGTACTATACATAGTAGTATATCATCTATATATATATATATATATATATATATATATATATATGTGTGTATGTGTGTGTGTATTTGTGTGTGTGTTTATGTGTGTGTTATCATTTAAACCAGACATATATGTCATGTATGTCTGACATATCACGCGTATGTAGTATATCGTATACATACACATATGTACTAGATGACGATGATGACGATGCTATACTCGTAATGTGTACGTAATGTATACACAGTGTATACATAGTGTACACAATACGTATTAAACATGGCAGGCATTGTTACTATAAATGTTACTTATCTATAGATATCTATAATTAAACAATATCAACTATTATGTAATTTAAGTCGCATGCACCGACTTCAGTAACAATCTATTTATAGAACACCGTTCACACATTAATGATATATACATCCTATTATTTATTAGCGGACACATTTTTATTAATTGTAACGACTCTGTCTCTTTCTATCTCTCTACCTCTCTCTCTCTCTATCTCTCTCTCTCTACATCTCTCTCTCTCTATCTCTCTCTCTCTCTCTCTCTCTCTCTCTCTCTCTCTCTCTCTCACTCTCTCTCTCTCTCTATCTCTATCTCTTAGCACAATACAGCACGTTAATGGCAGTTATGAATCATCACATGCAATGTTTATTGTCTTTAATATTACTTGAGGTATATTACTTGAATATATATATATATATATATATATATATTACAAGGATATATAACTCCGTAGACATGTACACACATATATATACATTGTGGTTCTATATTACATTATAAAAGTAAGTAAATTAAATAATTAGTAGCAATAGTAGGTACCATTACAATAATTAAGCCCGGCTCGCTAATCGATAGTGGGCAGCGGTAGCAGCTCATTGATTGATTGCGTAATACGGTGATGCAATAGTGTATATCGGGGGGGGGGGGCCAAAGTTCAGACGGTACCGTATTGTACCGTCGCACAGCCGGTGTTCGCGTGCGTTCGTGCTTGTTTGCGTGCGTTCGTGCGTGTGTGTGTAAACGTAAATAATGTATAGTATGTATATTACTAGTGTACTAGCAGTGTAACCTATGTATATAGACGTGAACTATAGTAAATGTACACCTACATGACTATTCTACTATACTTGAAATCACATACATGCCACATGATGCCATCGGTGTACCTAAAGTTGTGCTGTCATCATCTAGAGTTGGATATGCAATATAATACACTATGTTATACGTGTTATAGAATATATTGTATCGAGTAATTAATGTAAAGTTATTGAAGTGAAGTTAAGTTATTAAACACACTATAGTAATAAGATAAACATGTGTACTACTTATATTGTATGTACTATGTAGATATATTACTACAATTGTCCGAGCGCCTCACTGTTATCTATACATTTACAACATATCGTATATTGAACAGCTATGACTGATTCTTAAACGCTTCTTTTGTATTCACAATATATATATATATATATATATATATATATATATCTAGCTACACTAGATAAATATTATCGTACGTATAAGTCGGACACATCCAGTCTGACTTACTGAATAGTTTACACCTCACAAGTATTTATAACTAATACAATCACTCCCGATCTAAGATGCCGCGACGGGGGGTGGGGGTGACTACAAAGGGGTATCCCATTGTTACCTCGTTTAACAACAACAAAGCTATTGCCATTGACCGGTGCTGGTCAGTGGAGTGGCCGTAATGCGTTCATTGTAGTCGTACTAAAGAGCTATCTACCTATACCTATACCTATACCTACCTACCTATCTATCTGTATATCTATATGGCGAGCGATCGACCGACGCTGGGGAGCTGATAATGACTCACCACTAGTATATCCCCCTATAGACGATTAATAGTACTACTCGGTAAACGTCTTATTAAGCATGATTCATCGATACCCTTTGTTGCGCGCCCTAAGTCACTACTCAGTAGTGTATTGAGGAATGTATAGGTACTTCGGTGACTCACTAGTAACTGGAGGTACCCGTAAATACCTCAATGTTCTGGCGTTACCAGTAGGCACTCGTATGTACCTACAAGTAACTGCAGATACATGTACACTGTACATACTTGTGTGTAACTGGAGGTACATGTGAATAATACCTATATAATATACCTATATGAATAATACACGAGGTTATATGTAGATACCGGTGTGTATGAACTGAAGTTACTTATACGTTACTTATATGTAACCGGAGTTACCTTTAAGTAATTACGTGTACCCGCAGTTATATTCTAAGTACTTAGGTAAGTAACTAGGAACGTGAATAGTGCGCATGTCTGGTGTGAAGTAACTTAACTTATCGGATGTTGTCATTAGTACGCTCTTTCTCGCTCTTTCTCGCTCTCTCTCGCTCTCTCTCGCCGTTTCTCGAGTCCATAACGATCACGTGTGCGCCGCACACTGCACCGCACACTGTGCGGTTCACACACGCACACATCTGGTATCGATACTGCACTGGGTCGTTACCTCACTGTGTTGTTCACCTCACAACCTATAGGTTAGCTATATAACTATTGCATCATAAGCGCACTATTGCATCATAAGCGCACTATTGCATCATAAGCGCACTATTGCATCATAAGCGCACTATTGCATCATAAGCTCACTATTGCATCATAAGCGCACTATTGCATCATAAGCGCACTATTGCATCATAAGCGCACTATTGCATCATAAGCGCACTATTGCATCATAAGCGCACTATTGCATCATAAGCGCACTATTGCATCATAAGCGCACTATTGCATCATAAGCGCACTATTGCATCATAAGCGAACTATTGCATCATAAGCGCACTATTGCATCATAAGCTCACTATTGCATCATAAGCGCACTATTGCATCATAAGCGCACTATTGCATCATAAGCGCACTATTGCATCATAAGCGCACTATTGCATCATAAGCGCACTATTGCATCATAAGCGCACTATTGCATCATAAGCGCACTATTGCATCATAAGCGCACTATTGCATCATAAGCGCACTATTGCATCATAAGCTCACTATTGCATCATAAGCGCACTATTGCATCATAAGCGCACTATTGCATCATAAGCGCACTATTGCATCATAAGCGCACTATTGCATCATAAGCGCACTATTGCATCATAAGCGCACTATTGCATCATAAGCGCACTATTGCATCATAAGCTCACTATTGCATCATAAGCGCACTATTGCATCATAAGCGCACTATTGCATCATAAGCGCACTATTGCATCATAAGCGCACTATTGCATCATAAGCGCACTATTGCATCATAAGCGCACTATTGCATCATAAGCGCACTATTGCATCATAAGCGCACTATTGCATCATAAGCGCACTATTGCATCATAAGCGCACTATTGCATCATAAGCTCACTATTGCATCATAAGCGCACTATTGCATCATAAGCGCACTATTGCATCATAAGCGCACTATTGCATCATAAGCGCACTATTGCATCATAAGCTCACTATTGCATCATAAGCTCACTATTGCATCATAAGCGCACTATTGCATCATAAGCGCACTATTGCATCATAAGCGCACTATTGCATCATAAGCGCACTATTGCATCATAAGCGCACTATTGCATCATAAGCGCACTATTGCATCATAAGCGCACTATTGCATCATAAGCTCACTATTGCATCATAAGCGCACTATTGCATCATAAGCGCACTATTGCATCATAAGCGCACTATTGCATCATAAGCGCACTATTGCATCATAAGCTCACTATTGCATCATAAGCGCACTATTGCATCATAAGCGCACTATTGCATCATAAGCGCACTATTGCATCATAGCGCTCTCTATTGTTACGTAACTGTACACTGTACACTGTACAATGTACAGTACTTGTTTGTATATATGTAAATAAGCATATGCCTATATAGAGAAATTATACTCGTCATTTGTTTTTAGTTTTAAAAAAGCTGTTTATAATATTCACTTTACAAATTCAAAGGAGTGTATATATAGATAGTGTCTATTAGATTTATTAGATAGTGACCATGTGTATACAGTGTAACTTTCAATAGGGTCAACATATAAGTCGTATGTACTTTACAGTTATACTCCCGCAGTTATACTTCCATTGGTTTTAAATGATACACCGTACACTGTACAGTATACAGTGTACATCGTACAGTGTACATTGTACAGTGTACATTGTACAGTGTACATTGTACAGTGTACATTATACACTGTAAACTGTATGTAAAGCATTACTAGAATCTAGATAACATGTTACACTAAATGTCCGTGTGTAGAAATGAATACTTCTGCTTAATTTTTATCGAGGTATTTGTATAGTGCATAAATTGAGGTAAATGTTTGGTGAAAACTTAATGAAATGTTTATTTATAGTATATTTAGTAAGATAGGTTTATATAGTTTTGGTGAAAACTTAATGAAATGTTTATTTATAGTATATTTAGTAAGATATGTTTTTATGGCTTTTTAATTAAAACCCATAAACACTTTTTATTATATAATAAATTATAAAAATTAAAATTAATGTTACAGTTATTCTATTTTTCTGTTAACATTAAATTATGAAACTGTCGTACCTGTCGTACCTCGCTATTAACCCTAACCATTACCTCGCTATTAACCCTAACCATTACCTCGCTATTAACCCTAACCATTACCTCGCTATTAACCCTAACCATTACCTCGCTATTAACCCTAACCATTACCTCGCTATTAACCCTAACCATTACCTCGCTATTAACCCTAACCATTACCTCGCTATTAACCCTAACCATTACCTCGCTATTAACCCTAACCATTACCTCGCTATTAACCCTAACCATTACCTCGCTATTAACCCTAACCATTACCTCAATATTAACCCTAACCATTACCTCAATATTAACTCTAACCAATACCTCAATAACAACAGTTAGTAATAGTGTTCTAACCATTTATAACATATAATGATTAACGACACTTAGTAATGGTTTATATTGATGATATTTATGTGTGCGCGCGTGTGTGTGTATGTTCGTGTGTGCGCGCGTGTGTGCGTGTGTGTGTGTGTGTGTGTGTATGTGTTACGTTAGTATCAATAAAGCGAGTGTGTTTTAGAGGTTTTATTAAATTTGTTCTAAAGTAACAGTTTTATAAAGCTGATATCACGTGATGCAATACTAACAATCAGCTATTTAGATAGCTCACAATACCCGTATACATACACATTGTTCTTAACATACACTGTTGTATGTAGATAGTTTGCTAGCGGATTACGTTTAGCTGCTTAGTTATGTATGTGTGTTTAATGATAGCTATCAGCTATAGGTGATTGTGGTTATGTCACGTGATAACGGTATTACATGAACTGATCTAGCGTATCTATGACGTCATTGATACTATTGTTACTATAGTCACGCTCATTATTAGTACATAATCATTTAATGAGATATCAATATTTGCAATTAACCGGCTATAGCTTTGTGTGTATAGTGATGATACACATTGTTTACAAACGCACTCGCACACTCATAGTGTGGGTCTCACACCTACCCACACACATACACCTACCCACAAATACACACTCATGTATATATATATATATATAAGTATGTTACAATTACTTAATTATAAACCATATTAAATAAGTTTATTATTAATCATAATTATATATATATATATATACTATAGTATATTAGTGTACAAATGTTGGCGTTTTTATATTTTAATTAGGGACTACCTCGTCATCGTCATTGATATAATCCATATTGATATTACCGTACCGTTTATTTAGCTTACATTATCACCATATATGGTATTGTTCGTAAAGCATTACATCGCCTTATATGGTAATAGCGTGCAGAATAACCATTGCATAAGGCCAGCCTCGACAACAAATCAATTGTAATGGTAACTCGCATATAATTAAAGATCCGCTGAATACACGCTAAATATATATTAGCATATTACACCTTTGCCCACGCATAGGTGGCGTAAGCTGTAGTGGTGCTGTATCACGTGCTTTCGTTGTTCACCTTTAACCCGATTCGCTGTCGTCTGCCCTCTTTTTTAATAAGTTTATCAAATGTATGTTTTACTCAGTAATAATTCGTTATTTAATAAGTAATAATTAATAAAAATAACAGGATAAATAATATTAATATAATATATAGAACAAAGATTGGTTTACTATAGTCAATATATATATATATATATACTAGATTGGTTGAAATATACTATACTATATTACTACTATAATATACCTATAGGTAGGATATCGTGAATGATATAATAAATGTCCTTACGAAGGGATACTATATTATTGATTATCATATGATAATATATCACAGCATAACATATGTTATAATATTATCTATAGATAAGCTAGAAAACTACATATACATATATATATATATACATGTAAAAACGCTAGAATAAATATAGAAATAAATTGAGACCGACGTAAGTGGAAATAGATACAAATTCAATTATAGTGTGAAGTGTATCGCTGTGCGTACCTACAGGGGGAAGCACTGGGTTTCAACTAGGTTTATCTAATCAAGCTACCCGATATGCGCTGGTGTGCGCGGTTCTTAGTATGCGTGTGAGTGGGTGGCAGTGTGTGCGCTCGTGTATGTGTGTGTGAGGTAGTGCGCGAGTGTATGTGTGTGTTACCGGGTGCATGTGCGTATATGTGTGCGCGCATGTATGTGAATGCTGATGAACATCCTCCTCCTCCTCCTCCTCCTCCCACTGCTGCTGCTGCTGCCTCCGCTACTTAATACGAGGTCATCACATATTCGTATCACGTGACTACCTCGTATAGTATCACGTGCTCTATTTATTCGGATGACCGCATCAGCCTCCTCCTCCTCCTCCTCTCAGCCTCCTCATCCTCTCGTAGTAATCACATCACTTCGTATCTTATCACATCCCAGTGCGCATGAATAGCATGAACCATTGTGTGTTCGCGTGTGTTCGCGTGTGTTCTCGTGTGTTCGCGTGTGTTCGCGTGTGTTCGCGTGTGTTCGCGTGTGTTCTCGTGTGTTCGCGTGTGTTCGCGATGACATGTTGTGTACATTTTTCTTAATATTAAACATGAGTATCCGTTTATTACATGTATATTTGTGTAAATAATAGTAATATAATATGTATTAAGTATACACACACATATATATATATATATATATATATATATATATATATATATATATGTATATATATATATATATATATATATATATATAATATATGTTATAAAGTCAAAGTTGTAGATACATAGACTATTGTAATATACATTTAGAT
>OZ025239.1:104466797-104679297 GCA_964019155.1 Osedax fenrisi
CATATATGTGTATGTATACATACACCCATACTATATTATTTATATATATATATAACTAAAGACATTTTTTTATTACTTTTGTCCACTATAAAAATTCACAAATTCAAAAATGGAGTTTAAAGATATTATTAATTTGTAAATACACTAAACACGAATGTGCGCACGTACACACACACACACACATGCGTACGTGCGTATATAACTAATACGCGCCACACGAAGCTCGAAAGAGACATTAGGATCGCTCAGTTAATATAGATGTTAATGTAGATGTTAATACGCATACCTTACCATAGGTAATAACGATATATCAGTCTAAGCGCTGTATTAATAGCCGTCCCTAATGCGCTATCAATTAGGTGGCCGTTTTAATTTCACGATAACACTTTAATATTAGTACATTCGTTATGTACGACATGCGTTATGTGCTGCAAGGGTGACATACAGCTATACTGAGAGAGAGATAGCCACGCCTACATATGTATCAGCCGTCAGTCAATACACTACGGCGAGCACTCGTTTAGCATCACGTGGTTCAACACTCGGGTTACGTAATAAGCACGATGATTACGTAACTAGTCGGCCGCCATTTTAGCTAAGTTATGACGTAATGACACCTCGTTAGAACCCCATAAGATATACGGGTTATAGTATAGGTGTTGGTGTAGGTGTAGGTGTATATACCTACACCTACACCTACACTTATCCCAACACCTATCCCAACACCTACCCCTACACCTACACCTACACCTATCCCAACACCTATCCCAACACCTACCCCTACACCTACACCTACACCTACCCCTACACCTATCCCAACACCTATCCCAACACCTACCCCTACACCTACACCTACACCTACCCCTACACCTATACCAACACCTACCCCTCATCCTACCCCAACACCTATACCCGCCTAACTAGTCAGTCCGCACTATTACGTAAGTCTGTGTAGCCGATGACGTAATACGCCCACGTGACAGGGTAGTGGTAGGATCATCACTAGATCAGTACTTCAGTTAATACGTCGCACCGGACATAACGAACTCGTGTACATACCAACGTACATACTATAACGTACATACTATAACGTACATACTATAACGTACATACTATAACGTACATACTATAACGTATAATGTACTTATGAGATAACTCACTATTTAACTTCACTATAACTTACGTCCATGTTTGCCTAAACCCGACTTGATATGGCGTCATACACACTACTACATTTCATAGTTTTCTAAATAATAAATATATATATCACCTTAATTAAATGTTAATTAATATATATATATATATATATATATAATATGTATATATGTAATATTACATATTATATAGTATGATGATACAATACTAATGTATTACTAACCGAGTAGAATTGATATCGATATTAAAATCAGCGTAAGTAATCCATGAGTATACATTTTCAAATAGAGTTAACCTAACACACATATAAAAAACCTAAATAATGATAATTACGAATCAAAGACCTAAGGAACACAATAGATTGAATAGTTCGGCTAGTTCGTGTACGATTCCATTCCGAACTCGTACGCCGAATAAACTCTCTACGCGCTGCTAGATATTGCCGAGGCGGCGCCCATCGAAATCTATTTCGAATGATTAGAAGCCACGCCCCGCGTTACGCCCTCCCGTGTTTACGATACGCCCCCCTCGGCTCAGTGCTCTATCGCGTCGAGTTAACGCTGTCCTAAACGGGTATCGGGGGGGCGGGGGAGTGAGAGTTTATATACAAATAACACTACGTGTGAGAGGTGTTAACGAGGAAGAAGAAGATGTATACGTTCTGTCGGCCAATTGATCTATTCGTTAGGCGTGTGTGTGTGTGTGTGCCTAAGTGTGTGAGTTGTGTGTGTGTGTGGGTGTGAGTGTGTGTTTACTGTGGAATATGTGTGATAAATAAGTGATGAACACACGTGCATAAATGTTTCACATTAAACTAATATAGGTACTTATATATGGTATGTATATACCATATATATATATATATAACCCAAAAAAATGAGTCAATTGAATCTCTTATTTGTAGACTATTTTTTGGAACATTCGACTCGTTAATTATGAACACGAGTTATTCTATAAACGAGTCCGAAGTATGACTCATAACAACGAATTTGTAATGAAAAATCAAATATTTAGCGTCTATCATAATCAACTATTTGGCTCTAAATAATATCAATGTATAAAGAGTTGTAGAATTAAATCGATGGATTATTAATGTAGTTGTGGATATAACAAAGATGATAATAAGTTATTATTAATAACTAATATAACGAAGATCGCCATGTTATTAACTATATATAGCATTAACTAAATAGTAAGTATATCCTAATACGTCATTAGAATAAATACGTTATTAATTAGGAGGTGAGTCATTTCATGAATTTTCATTATATTATTAAAATATATATCTCAATAAACGTTCACAGCATTCATAGTAGAACAATAGGATATATATACATATATATATATATATATATATATATATATATATATACGTATACGCAGAAGTAAACTACGAATATAAAAATGCAATAATATTATTATCTTTATTTGCATATATAAATGCCTCGGTAATTATAAAACGTATCATTTCACTCAACTGTTTTTTTTACAAATGACTCGTTATTTGTTTCAAAAAAGAGTCGATACACTACACTAATGTGTTCGTTTTCATAAATAACGATTCGCTTATTATAAATATAATAATATTCTGCAAATAAAGATAATAATATTCGTGCATTTTTATATTTTTATTTTATATCTGCGTTCCAATTTCACTTTCTAATTGAATATATATTTACATATCTACAATCTCCAGATACGATAAATATTCTTATGTGTATGCATATTCACTCGAGTAAATAAATTAGTTTAATACTTACCATATTAATAAAATAATAGACATACATAATATATATTACATATGTATTACATATAATTAATTACCTATATTAATATATATATATATATATATATATATATATATGTGTGTGTGTGTGTGTGTATTTGATCACGAGGTTAAACCCATACAGGTTAAACTTCCTCAGCCTTACCTTTAGGGGGCACGGGTATTTCACACAAATGGATATCCCCGGTCAGAAGCAACCGTTCGCTTCTGCAGTGCTATAGTACTGGTGTAACGTTCCGCTCCAGCGGTTCTGATAACACGTGATATTGCCCCCTGATGTACGCGTATTTCTTAACGTCTGCACGGTGCACCCAGTCTCCACCTCATCTCTAATCGTTCTCCCATCTATTTATAGAATGAAGTACACTGTTAAAAATAAGGGTACGCTAGAATTCACAAATGGGTACGCTAGAAATAAAAGGGTACACGCTACAAGTGAAGCGTACCCTTAAAGGGTACGCTACTCTCCTCAAAATTGATTTCTAGCGTAAGCATGGGTATGCATAAGCGTACTAAAATAGGGACAAGACTCTACCCATTTGTGAATTCTAGCGTACCCTTATTGTTAACAGTGTATACACGTGTGTGTGGATAATATCATTGTTATGTAATAGCTTGGATGCGCGTTTACTACGTATGACGCAACTCTGGGTATTACCGAACAAGTAGGTATACCTACTTGTACGTACCGTATTGTACGTATCGTACCCTATAGGAGGTGGAGACTGGGTAATCGTTTTGAAGTTCAAAAGTACGAGCGTTCAGTAGAATCTAAACATGAAATAGATATACCTTTTACTATATGTATAGTATATATATATAGTATAGTATTTCACACATACACTGCTTAATTTTAATATTGTTTGATTCTCTATTCTTGCCATATGTAAAGTGTATAACTACTATTACCTATAGCCACTGATTATGTGCACCCGTTACTGGACTACTACGATGTCATACTTCACAACATCCCCATCACCCCCATCATCCCCCACCATCCTCCATCATCCCCCAGCACCCCCCAGCATCCACCACCCCCACCATCCCTCATCACCCCATCATCATCCTAATTCCAAGCCTCAAGTTCAGCACCGTTGCATTGAATGTCACGTGTTCAATATAGTCACGTGATCACTATAATCATTAATCACATGACCACGTTCCTAACTACAATCCGCGTGCTGTATCCGTACGCCATAGAATCCTCTAATGCTACTACTTAATGTTGGGATACATAAGGCTACATAATGCTACTACTTAAGGGAAGGTGCAGAGACTTAAAATACTTTTTACAAAAACTTATGCTAAATTTAAAATACGAAAATTTAAAAATTGTAATATTGCCCTTAAAAAAATCCTCGAAATATGCATACCCATGGCTACTTTCCCCTAACTGGCATTCATAATCACTAATAAGTTATTAGTAATAACGTTTTATATTTATATGAGTACATTATTATTTGTAAGTATGATATATAATAAATATAATATATAATACATATTATGTTATATATATGAAATATATATATTTCATTTTATAATTATATACATATTTATAACTTAGTGTAATGTATACACATAATATATAATTCGATAACAACATATAATTGATTTTCAAGGGTTAAGAGAATTGTGCAATAGTCAGTGATGGGCACGATCACGACTTTTCATGATCGTCGATCGTCGATCAATTTCGTCGATCATTTTCTAACGATCGTCGATCTCAATCTTTTTACTCGATCATTTGTTAATGATCGTCATCTCGATCGAAATTAGTTTGTTGTCAACTATTGTTAGATGTATTAAAGGAATGATTAAAACGTTGGTTTAAAGATTATTTTTCATTTGATTATTCTATAAATAATGCCCTTATAGCAACAATATCTAACCCAAAATGTAAGTTAAATTGGTTAAGTAATTATGAAGAAGACAAATATCTGTTTTTATCTACATTAATTAAGGAATATATTAATATAGGTTAATATACATAATATACATATCTCAGATAATGAGGTTTAAATAACTACACAAAGCTAGGCTAATTCAGATTAATGAATTATATGTTATTGATGATAATGATCCACTTCTAAATCAATTTTATAAATAGAAATACAATTATATAAATAGTGGACGGCGTAACCTTGCCGGAGTTTACATGTAAAAGATAGGGAAAAATAGCTATTTTTTAACAGGCTATCTTTCAACCATATTTTCTGTTTATTAGTATTTTTTCTAATTTTTTTTTAATTATCTAGATAACATTCATCTCTAGTTATATAGGTACATCATAAAATAATAAAATTATTATTAATTAAAGAAAAGTTAATTATAATATTAAAATTATTTAAAAATAAATTTATTACCAATTTTTTTAATTATTTTTCAAATAATTATATTAATAGATTATATTTACGTTAGCATACATACATATATAATAATAACTATATATTAGGTATATACTCAGAAAATTTTATAAAGATTCATATAAGAGTTTAAAAGATATAGACATTTAAATCAAAAAAATCAACAACAAAAACACTAGAGATATTGGCATCTAAAGTTTTACTTGCATGTTTTCTAATTATTAAATCCCACCATTTTGAATAGGTGTATGATTAAACTTCGTATTTGAGGCACTTATGTTTAATTGTATATCATATATTATACATCATTTTAAAGATAGTGAATTACATTTTAATATTTCAATATACAAAATATTCCCTAAAAAATAAAAACGAAGGTTACGCTGGCCCTTAAAATATTAATTTAGATATGCTTAATACTTATCCTATAGGATATATCCTAATATATTATAAAAACATTATTCTTAAAATACAACGCTATACTCTATTATAGATTATATCCTATTATACTTTATTATTAATTTCATTATATCATATTTCAACATTTTTATATCAATGTTTATATTATAGGTACAAAAGTATATTTTATATATCCCTTATTTTGTTATTTCTTGATATATCCTATAAATATATACAAATTATGTTGTTATTGTTTTCACGATCGTCGATCGTAGATCGCGATCAGTTGCTAACGATCGTCGATCATCGATCATTTTCTAACGATCGACGATCATCGATCACGATCACAGTCATGATCGGGATCGAAATCGTGGTCGTACCTATACTGGCAATAGTGTATGTTCACTATAAAAAATGAATGTTACTCATACATTATTATGAATAAGTTTATAATTAACATTTGTTTTAAACTGCGATGGTATGATATCATCACATATCAACTTCGGGGAGTACATAGGAGAAAGTAACCGAATACGGACAATCTCGGTATCTCAGAAACCATAAATCCTACAAAAAAATGTTTAAATGAATAAAATATTCATAATTATATAAATAGTCTAAAAAGTATTTTTTATTTTTTAATAATCCAAAAAATTGCTGTTATATCAAATAAACTGATTTTTGTATTACTTTTTTTAATTTATGAAAACAAATTTAAATATAAAACCTTCTCAAAAATATACAAATGTATCGATATCAAATATAACACTATATTATTAAAAAATAAAGCATTCTAAAAATAATATATATAATTTCTATATTTTTTATCAAATATTCATTAAGTTATAAGCATATATATATGCTAGATATATCTATAGGTCATATAAGTCCCTAATTCGGACACTGTAGATGTCTTAATACGGACACCATATAGGGTTATATATAACCAATCAGCGCGCAGCTTATTAACTATTCTGATGTTCATAAAAATCGTGTGCGGTATAATAGTAATACCATCAATAAAGCTAAATCTAAAAAATATATTATTTATATACTTAAATTGTATTATTAATTAAAAAATAATAAAAATAAATAAAATATTAACTAATTAAATTAGAATAAATTATTCATAAAATTAATTATAAATAATTTAATTGTAATTTGTCTGATTGATTCATCAATAATATATGGTTTATCTAGTGGTATTTAGGGTGTCCGTATTCGGACATGGGTACCGAATACGGACACCCCGTCGTTATCTATGGAATTAAAAGATTAAATAAAATTTTAAAATCACAATAATATCTATAATCATATAATATTAAATTATACTAATTTTTGAATAAAAATAATAAGTCATAAAATGTTAAGACCATTTATTTTGAGTGTCCGTATTAGGTTACTTTCCCCTACCACCCTATTACCTTTACGTACGTCAATATATTTCTATATATATATATATATATAGAATAAAATGATACAAATTATAAAAATGATTCAATAAGTATATATCATTTAAATAAATTGTTTTAGAAAATGTTGCAAACAATTATTTAATTCTCTCCATTTGTTGGTGGTACGGGTCTCTTTTTTCGGATTTTATTAAAAAGTACTTAACAAATTATTTACAGGATTTTTATTTATTAATAATATAGTTAATATATTCTAATAGTATAATTTATTCATATAAAATATAAATATTTAAATATGTAATCATATATTATTTTATGTTTCTTTTATATTGATACAAAAGTAATTCTACAATGTATTTTTTTTGTTTTTTAAATAAATACAATTTTATAAATTATTTTCAAGATATTATGTCATGACATAAAACCTGACCCTTACTGGGTTACTATTTATGATTTTTATAATTATGTACTTTACTCTACTATCGTCGAGCTCTCGCTCCACCCAATGGTGACAGTTTCTTCCATTCACCACGATCCATCATCAAAGATCGATTTAATCGATATCCTCAAGGTCATTCTGAAGTTTTAAAGCCTCTATAAACGTAAACTGTTAACGACCTATTCATCTTTTTCCTCGTGTCCATACAATTATGTTATAAGCCATTTCTTCTTTGTGACGTATATATTGTCCTGTAAGATTTAACATTCTTTCATAGATTATATATGTTGCTTTCGGTGATCCATTATAGTTTTTCGTTGCTGGTTTTATTTTTCCAGGAGATATTCTGAGCCATACGTAGTAAGCGAGTGTAGAATCCATCTATCCGTTTTATCAGCTTACTGTCTAAGGTCCAGCATTGACTACTATATAATAGAACAGTTTCAACTGAAGCTGTAAAAGCCCGGATCGTTAACTTGTTACTCGTGTTATATGTCCACATATGTCTATAGGCATTTCATGCTATGCATAACCGTCCAAGCGAGAGATTTCTTATTTCCAAGTATTTTTCAGAGCTTGCTATCCATGCTCCTAGATATTTATAATTAGATACTTCTTTAAGTGTTTCACCATTTATTTTTTTAATGAATGGGGATTGTTGTAGGTTATACCCGATAACTTCTGTTTTTCTAGTGTTTAGCGAGAGTCATATTTTCCAACTTCTATTTCAACTCTATATAACAGTTCCTGAGTTTGGTATAGTTCTTGAGATACCAGTGCTATATCGTCAGTATAGCTTAAATCTGTTATAACGACTGATGATTCCCTGCTGCATATTCTCTCTTTATTCTTAAACCGAGATTGTATTCATTTTCTCCAATTACTTGACGCATTATGTAGTCTAAATTTATGATAAATAAGAAGGGTGCTAGAGTGTCTCCTTTTAGCACACACTTTGAAATTTTGAAGAATTTAGTTTCGCCATCAGATTTTATAATTCTCGCTTCAGTGTTATCATAAAATAGTATATTGACTATGTTAGATGGTATAACATATGCCGCTAGAATTTCTAGAATTTTTCCGCGATCAATATTATCGAATGCTTTTTTGAAGTCAGTAAAAATTATAACTGCATTTAGATCATGGCTTTTAATTCCTTCAATTAATCTTCTCATTTCAAGGATGTGTGCAATTGTAGATCTACCGGATCTGAACCCGTTTTGGTTAGGTCTTAATAGAGGGTTAATATATGGTTGAATTAGATTTAATAGAATCTTGTTTATTATTTTGCGATGACTGCAGATAATGCAATTCTCTATAGTTACCAACTTCTTCTAGGTTGCCAGATTTTGGAATAGGAATTAAATCACATTTAGACCATTGAGCTGTTTTTTTACTTTGCATTAGCATTTTATTTTCAAATTCTAGGACTATTTCATCAAGATGAGTATATTTAAAAACTTCTGGAGGTATTCCATCAGGACCAGTTACTTTACCATCGATAAGGTTATTCGTTACTCTATTGTATTCGCTATTCGTAAAAGGTCCAACGGATATATCAAGGGTTTCAGGGTTTATAACTTGTATTTCAGTGTTATTTATTTCATGTTTTTCACCTAGGAGTTTCTTAAATACAAGTATTCATGTCATATTTTTAATCGGTCTTGCTTATTTCTTGCTTTGATAATACATCTTTTCGAGAGTTTCCGACCAGTAATCTTATTAATTAATTTCCAACTGGCTGCAAACTTGGATAGCTTATTTGCCTGCTCAATCTTTGAATATCTTTATCGAGTTCTTCAGATTAAATATTATCATATTCTGATTGGAGTTTCTCTGTTGAATGTCTAAGGGTATCTTGATTACTATCTTTAGGCGTTTTTGACTAAATACTGAAAGCTACGTTAACTTTATCTCTGGCAACAATGATTCTCGTATCTTCTGACATTATCTTTATTTTCAGATTTTCTATCTTTGGAATTAGTTGTTAGATGTTTCTTCATTAACTTTTACAAATTTGTCGTACAGATATGATGCGATCCTGTCACAGTCTTTGTTTTTGTTTAATATTTCAAATCTGTTTCGAGTCATAATGGAATATTCATTACTTATATTTTTATTTTTAAGAGCAGACCAGTCATATGTCATTCTTTTTGTTCGTTTTTTATTTGATCTTAAACTTAGTTTTATCTTTGCAGTAATTCTCCGATGGTCAGATACAATACTACTAAAAGAATTGTATTCTTCTCTGATTTTCACACTGTTCATCCATTTTCTCGGTAACATTATATAATCGAATTGGGTTTTTATACCTCCAGTATCTGAGAGGAAGGTCCATAACTTACCCTTTCTTTTGTGGAAGTGGGTGTTCATTATTATCATATCTGCTTCCTTTGCATAATCGATAATTATTTATATAGTATAAATTCGGAGTTATTCGGGTGGCTAGGATTTCTTACATGTGCAATGCTTACCACTCTACCCTACATAACAAATATCTAGCCTGACTACTCGACTCCCTGATCACTATTTATATAAATATTTGTATCAATATTTATAATCTTATATTAATTTTGAGTACTTTCTGTATTCCTATTGTTCGTTATTATGAGTTGTTTTATTTTCATTTATATTCCGTTCTATTGTTTATTTTTGTTTTTACTTTTGACGCTCGATAGCTCTAGCACAAAGAGTCTTTACAATACATTAAATTACATCCCTACTTAAATAACCAATATGTACCTCTACACACTTCACCAATACATAAACTATCTTACTCCAACTATCAATCGTATACATAACTAACACTCACGTCTGAGAAATATGCATCCATTATCTCGGCACAATATACACCTTACTTCAATAAACTACTACCACCTAGGGGATCTGTAACAGGGGGGACGGGGATATGCCCCTCCCCACTTTTACCACACAATTTATTTTGATTGGTTGGTCTCCCCTACATACAACATCGTTCCATCGCCCCTACTAACAATTAATCTGTGCAATATCGAACCATTACTTAACTATTAACTATGATGATGATGATGATGATGATGATGATGATGATGATGATGATGATAAACCGTCTATTAACCAAGGTTAAGCACTAACATAGGTTACCAGCTAGGCTACACATTATCGTGCGGCTAGCAATAATATTAAAATAATAATGTATTTACGTGACAACATTTTCCGATAACAATTATATAATAATAATATATTGAAGATAAAACGAGATAACAATTATATAATAATAATATATTGAAGATAAAACGAGACACAAAATAAAATATGCTCGTTAACCATACACTTCATATCATCATAGTTTACAGTCATGTATGAATCATGTATGCATCATGTACGAGACATGTATTAGTCATGTATGAGTCATGTATGAGTCATGTATGAGTCATACGGTATCACTGAAATAATGTAACATGTAAAGTATCATCTTCGTCGTCATCATCATAATCATCACAACCACCACCACCACCATCAGCATCAGCATCACCATTATTATTATATTAATCATCATCATTAGCACCGCCGACATCAATATCTGCATCACGTGTATATATCAGGTAATAATTAATTATTAATTATTAATATATTTACTGAATTATATAATACCAAGTTTCTATCGATGTATTGATTTCATATTATCATAATGTTGCAACCAAATATTACATAACTTAGAATATTAATATATTAAAAGTATGTAGAAAAATTATAAATATATATATACATATATATATATATATATATATATATATATATATATATATATTTATATATATATGTTAATATCATTGGTGTATTATTTTGTTTAGTTGTGATGTTTAATCTGGACATAATTAAGATAGTAAATTAATAATTTAAGACTATTACTAATTCAGTCACCAATGATGACTCACCATCGATACTATAGTATACTAGTTATTACCGCATATATAGTATGACGTAATTCTGGGTATGTTGCGAGCTGTATTACAGGATATATTTCACATTATATTACAGTGCGGTATATTGCGGGGTATATCGGTGGGATTATGTCAGAGTATATTGAAGGATATATTATATGACATAATGCTGAGGGTATTCATCAAGGGGGACTCACATCGACTCCTGTGTTCTAATCACAGTGAATATGTCGGTGTTTATCGCATTGTATATTGCAGGTTGTATTGCAGTATACTTAGTATAATCAAAGCCCGGGACTTTGGTATAATGCAGTATATATATATATATATATATATATATATATTTATATATATACTGCAACGTACAATGTACATTGTACAATGTACATACCCTGAGGGTATGTTAAACACACAAGCAGTAGTACGCGGGTTCGAGCCCCGTCCGGTGTAGTATTGAAATGATGGCCCAAATATCATTAACATAATATTTAGAAGTGATATTATATAATTGTTTATATATTAATGATCGGATTTCGTTAAAACCATGGATTATTTAACACGAGAGCGGCTTCGAAAGAACATTAGAGCTATATGATTATAAGTGAAAACTTCATTTAAATTCCTGAATGGGTTTAAAGGACTCGACCATAATAAAATTAACCGGAATTAACGTTAATTATTATAGTTAACTATTATCATTACACTTACCGTTATGGCTACCTATATACGAGTATACCTGGTTACAATTATTTATTTTATTTGATCATTAATATATGCAAGTTCTATAGGATATAATCTATAATAAATAATATCTCTAATTAATAATTAAACTTATGTAAATGTTATATATATACCGATAAATCGATTTATATTTTAATATATAATATTTAATCAGAAATGTTAGATGTATTTGTTGGTATAAGTCGTGTAATTCTAGATAAAGTGAATGCATAACTTATTTACCTACAGCTAATTATAAAGGCATATGTAAATTAAGCACTGACCTGCATTTCTTGCATGCAAGCGATGTGTAAACAAGGAACATGATCTATTGACAGGTAAATACAGTCATTTAAATCATGTGAAATGCAATGCTGAGTTAATTGAAATAGGTATAGTATAATATAATTGAATTACTACTATTACCAACATATTATTACATATAAACTATCGGTATTATATAATATAATTGGTACACGTAGGGGTAATATTATAATAGTATTGATTTATTTCTATTATAAATTAAAAGTAATCATGCAAGAAAGGTCAATCAGAAATGAAATACATGTTTAATCATTATTCTCTCTCTATATCTTTCTCTCACTCTCTATCTATCTCCATCTCTCTATCTATCTCTCTCTCTATATATATATATATATATATCTCTCTCTCTCTCTATCTCTCTAACTCTCTATCTCTCTCCCTCTCTCTCACACTCTCTCTAACTCTCTCTCTCTACCTCTCTCTCTCTTGTTCTCTCTCTCTCTCTCTCTCTCTCTCTCTATATCCCTCTCCCTTTCCCTATCTCCCTCTCCCTCTCCCTCTCCCTCTCCCTCTCCCCCTCCCTCTCCCTCTCCCCTCCCTCTCCCTCTCCCTCTCCCTCTCCCTCTCCCTCTCCTTCTACCTCTACCTCTCCATATCTCTATATCTCTCTCTACCTATCTCTCTCTTTCCCTCTCCCTCTCCCTCTCACTCTCTCTCTCTCTATATATATATCTCTATCTATAGATAACTATCTATATATATATATATATATATATACAGTGAAAGCCGCTTACGTCGACAGCCACGTACATCGATATTTCGTCTACATCGACATTTCGAGATATTTTTGTTGGATTTACACCTATTTACATGTAAATTAATCCGCGTACATCGACAATCCACTTATATCGATAATTCGGCATTATCGACATATTTATAAGGTAATATTTGGAATTGAATCCACTTATATCGACAAATTTGGTTATAAAACAAATTATTTACAAATTTTAATTTGTATGAAAAGTATTCCCATAGTATTCATTGCTATTCCCCTACTACTTAATATCGTCAGTATATCTATAAATAACTTGAGCTTTAATATCTTAAGTAATTGGTCAATATTTAGATACGCCTACAAATATGTATTGTGATATAATTACGTATGTCTTATATCATTTATTAAATTATTGTAACAATGCCAAATCGTAAATTCATTTCTATCGTTGATAATTCTACTGTTATCAATAATATTAAAAATGGTAAATAGAGAAAGATTTTGGCAGAGGAACTGGGTGTTGGATTGTCTACTATTATAGGATGGATGAAAGATTAGAAAAATATAATAGAAAATAGTAAAATTGTAAATTCAAAAAATGTAAACAAAATAAATTATCACCTTATGATGATGTAGAAAACCCATTATTAACATGGTTTACTGCAGCAAGACGTGTTGGTCTCCTTTTGAATGATTTTTATTAACTTATATAAATCGTAATTATGATTTATTAGTGTTATTTTGCATACGTTATTACATTTTTATATTCAATTATAAAATAAGATTGTTATTGGACAATGAATAGTTGGTAACATAAAATAAAATATAATCCGCTAAACAATCATCGATTACAAAATATTTTTAGTTTATATATAAACTTTTTAGTAAATACATATTTATTATTTAATAAACATGTAATTAAACCTTTTTTGTTATTATATTATATGCATATATTATATTATTACAAACAATTAATTATAAATAAACTAATGCGTTATAGATCATTAGGGCTACGCCCCTATCGCTCATATCGACAATCCGCCTATATCGACATTTTTGGAGCTTACACAACCATGTCGATGTAAGCGGCTTTCACTGTATATATTATACATATAATACATTGTAGTTATACTTGCATCATTCGCGTTTGTTAAGGATCAATGATTACGCTAAGGACATACTTACAATTGAAAGCGTTCGCGAATAATCTCAATTGCCTAATATGTTTAATCTGAATATGAAAAGCGCGGTTATTCGTGAGTGTGACTTCATCTTTAATATTGCCCCTTAATAAAGTACACACACCTACTGTACACACACCTATGTGTATTCCTATACATATAGGTGCGCTATAGGTGCGCCTTAGAAAGCATATCCCTATACAACTATAGGAATATAGGCATAGGCTATACGGCTATAGTTCATTATAATTAACTATAGGACATGTCATTTAAAATGAATATATATATATATATAAGCGTTTGGTAGGTATAATAAAATGGTATTATAATACGTTAAAATAATAAATACATTACCAAATATGGTTGCATAATACATGGGTTTGATATTTAATATTTTAGTTAAGGCTAATATACCTGTACATCTTTATACAAATTGTACCGAACAATTAAAAATGGCCAATGTGGAGACACATATCTCCCCGAAATAGACCATGCCGCTTTACTTTTTTGTAAATCTTATGATATAATTCAAGTTATCACATTAAACAACACACACACACATGTAACAGCCGTTAGTTGAGATACAGATAGTGTTCAAGTGTCGCAGACACACATCGATATCGAAATGTACAATACATCTTTGTCTGTTCGTTTGATTACAATCGTGTATGACGGATAATATTACACTTGTGTATAGGTCGATAACGATAACGAGTGCAATGGGTAGTTGTTATAGAGTGACGATATATCTGACAATTGTAATGATTACTAACTGTTTATACTTATTTTGAGTAAATAATTATTTATAAAAATATAATAAAATGTAGGGCTATCCTAATGTTACAATAACAATAGTAGTGTTCATTAAGTGCACCGATTGTACATGTAATGTTGGATACAGGTATACATAAGTATATAATTAAATCATGTAATATGAAATTACTACTAATTAAGACAATTGTAAGTTATTGTATTGGATGTTATAAGTATCTTATAGGTGATTATTACGACTGCGTGCTTAACTAATAATTATAGATCTACATTAGACTATAAACATTGGCAGGGTATATTCCCCCACGCCCCCTTTATATTCGTCACTAGTAGTGAGTCACTACATATATATATATATATATATATATATATATGTGTTATATCCGGTTTTATAGAAGGTATTGAATATATAACTTTATATAACTTATAAACATGGTTAAATATATAATATATAATATAAATAAATTGTTTTAGAAAATTTATAAATAACTCTTCCAATTGTTGGTAATTGAATCCTTATATTAAAAATAAAAATACACGAATACGAAATGATTCAGAAATAAATTGTTATATATTACAGAATATCATAACAGGTGTAAAACGTAATTGTTAATACGTAACATTACGTTATAAATGATATATCATTTTATCATAATCTATAGGTTTCCTATAATTGAAATGTTATTTAGTATGAAAACAGATTAGATTAATTACTTTGATAAACATACATCTTCGATATTGAGACACATAAAATATAAACAGTAAAATAAGAATATATGACATGATGATGAAATAAGGTACCTAGACAGAAGAAATCTATAGTTCGGGTTATTAGAGGAATACGAATAAACACCTTTTACTATATTATGGTATATAATATATATATATATATATATATATATATATATATATATATATATACTCTTAACTATATACTATATTACAATAGGTATTGTATACTATATACTATATAGAGTCTATAGTATATAGTCTATACTATATAGTATTATTACAAAAACAAAAAGGATATATTATTTGACGGTTATAGACTATATATATATATATATATAGCCTATTGTATATAGCCTATAGTATATATCCTATAGGCTATAGAATATATATATATATATATATATATATAGCCTATATTCTATATATAGTTAATATTGTAGTTACGTAGTTAAGGGGACATTTAAAGTTACAGTTACAGCCATAAAATAAAACAAACGCGATAGAACTGGCTACTTCCGTTAAAGGTTAGAGATACTTAAATAGGTTACATAATTATTATACCTTATAAGGGAGTAATACCGACCATCAAATGCAGGACCATCAAACCTATATTCATAATTACACAAATAAGCAACATTATATATAGGTATAGTATACTATAGTATACGTTAATTTTAACAGATATATATATATATATATATATATATATATATATATATATCTATAGATCATTGTTTATAACTATGTGTAATCAATGCAATACAAAATGACGTATTATATACCTACTATATTATAGTCTATTATATACCTGCTATATAATACGTATTATACAATATTAGCGACTGTGGCCTTTATTTTAGGACTATGGATTATTTCACAAATCTGTGGCGTATTTACACGGTCAATTACATCTGCGTCGTGCGATGATTGTTTCGTCACAGATTCCAATATACGACCGCCATTGCTTCACGAATACATGCACAACTTCACGCGTATACTATATACGTATACGACTAAATGTACGACTTTGTCTCGTTGTAGATACGTACGTACCGTGTGAACGCGCACTGGGATAGTATGAGTATTATTTTATGAACAACATCACACACATTATTATCATACATTATTTCAAATATGATTTCAAATATAATATATATAGGGTACCTATAGAAGTATGTATATATATATAGGGGAAAGTAATCTAATACGGACACTTTAACAATACATGGTCTCAACATTGTATGAATCATTATTTTTATTCAAAAATTACAATATATTAATATTCTATGATTATAGATATTATTGTGATTTTAAAATTTTATTTAATCTTGTTATTCAATAGATAACAGGGGTGTCCGTATTCGGTACCCGTGTCCGAATACGGACACCCTGTGTTATAATACGGATACCCTATATACCACTAGATAAACTATATATTATTGATGAATCAATCAGACAAATTACAATTACATTATTTATAATTAATTTTATGAACAATTTATTTTAATTTAATTAGTTAATAATTTATTTATTTTTATTATTTTTTAATTAATAATACAATTTAAGTATCTAAATAATCATATTTTTAGATTTAGCTTTATTAGTAGTATTAATAATATAACGCACGCGATTTTTATAAATATCAGAATAGTTCATATGCTGCTCGCTGATTGGTTATAGGGTGTCCGTATTAATACATCTAGAGTGACCGTATTATCAAGACCTCCTATAACCTCGGTTATAGGATGTCTTGGTATTATGGACTTATATGATATCTAGATATATGCTTATAACTTAATTAATATTTGATAACAAATATAGAAATTATATATATATAATTTTAGAATTCTTTATATCTTAATAATATAGTATTATATTTTGTATCGATACATTTGTATATTCTTGAGAAAGTTTTAAGATGATATTTTTTTTCATAATTTTAAAACGAAATAAAAAAATCAGTTTTTTGGATATATCAGCAATATTTTGAATACTTAAAAAATAAAAATACTCTTTTAGACTATTTATATAATTATGAATATTTTATTAAATAAACATTTTGTTGTAGGATTTATGGTTTCTGAGATACCGAGAGTTTCCGTATTCGGTTACTTTCCCCTATATATACAATAGTACACATATAACAGTACATAGATACATATACAAACTTACATATAGCCTAATTCATATATGTAGGTATACTTACACCCACATTCAATATAAATATATATATAGCTAGATAAACATTGTTTGTGTACCTGATATTCGCTATTTAATATATTTTATGAAAATTATATTATAAAAATATTCAGCCTGACAAAAATGTATTAATAATTATTAATAAGATTATAATCTATGCTACAAAAATAAGTTTACCAACAATTTGTGTAAATTAAAACTCGCATAAATATTAATATAATGAAAATATTTGATAATTTTATAATTTATTTATAATTATATATTAGAAATACATTTCCATGATAATATCAAACAAATAATTAACATAAATGTATATTAGTATAGTTAACAGCGGTAAGATTCGACCACCCAACATCATGTAATTAACGCCATATCACGTACCATAGTGACACCTATATTGCATATATTTATAATGTTGATTGCGTATGCTCTCTTCATCTGTTATATAATTATAAAGCTAGATGATCTATGTTCTATGCTTCCTATATATATATCCTAATACACATATTAATTCGTATAATGCATATATGCATTATAGTATGTATATATATATATATATATATATATATATATTAGGTATACCTAATAATAATACATTATTTATTAATGATATAGATATGTATAACAGGTTTAAACATACTAGTAGGCCAGTGTTCTATAGAGTATACTGAGTAGACCAGTACATACATGGGATATTAATATTATATGAAATATCTATAGCGATATAACAACATGATAGTGACGTCACCCGTCTGTATAGATAGGGGCATAATACCCTATAGGGTATACCAATACATTACGTAATATTTATAAGTTAACTATTTCTAAGTTCAATAGTTCATTAGTTCATTATTAATTAATTAAATACGGAGAATTCAAAATGTAATATATTAATTAATAAATATTAATTAATTATAATGAATTAATATTTCTGGAATAGCACATGAATGACTAACCACTATTGTATGTATATCGTATACGCTTGTATTTCTGTAGTTACCGTACTCACTGATATCCGATGGTTAGGGGCGCTGGAACGATGGTGTGTATGTAGGGGGGATCAACCAATCAAAATAAATGATATGGTAAAAGTGAAAACCAATACATATGAGGTCCCCCTAGATTTTAAAGTTGGGGACATACCCCCGTCCACCATGTTGCAGCCCCCTACGGCATAATAAATATAAGTATAATTATTGATGTTCAGATTATTTTATCTTTCTATATATGTATATATCCTAATGTATCCTAATATATATATATCGTATGTAATTTTAATTAATCGTTAAAATCAATTTATAGAAATATATTTAGCTCGGTTAAATATTATTACAAAATATAGTTATATTGACAAAGTACTACAATAGTTATGCCTACATTTATCTAAAAAGTCAATATAATATTCACCTCAAATATCAATATCAATGACCGTGTAATTAAAAAATATATAAAAGAAATTTAGAATTGTATTAATTATTATTTACAACTTTTGCATTCTGGTGGGTTTAAGTTTGTTATATATAGAATGTAATACTAATGATATCGATATATTATTACGAAATTGATAACAAACTTTAATAGAATACAATATACATTTTTTGAAAACAAAATTTAAATAGGCTATCGCCTTAACTAATATTGGTGCCTTGTGATAATATAATGTATCTTGAATAGTTTGACCTCTGGAGAAGTCAAATAGTAGGTGTATAATACCTACTTGTATTAAATAGTACTGGTGATGACCTACTGGTGATGAAAATCAATATAGTAAATAGGCATATAGTAAAAACATATATCATTATATTGGTTATATCAACTATATTGGAGTAAAGGCATGGAACGAACTTCCCGATATGCTGCGGTTCACCACATCAATAACCGAATTCAAGAGATAATTAAAAACTTACCTTTTCTCACCTTATGAATGATACATTTAACCCTTATTTATTTTCCATCGTTTATTTAATCCATTTAATCACATATTTTGTATGAATGTGTACACACCTTTGTTAACGTTTTTTTTCCGTTTAAAAAGTGTTTAAATCAAAATTAATAAATAATAATATTATTTGATAGGATAGCACTATGATTAGTAGGTATAGTAGTACTATTTAATATTTATAAGTATTTAATTATTTTAGTAATTTCATTAAGTATTACAAAATTAGATGTGATTATTACAAAACCTATCCGTGATCTGTTAACATGGTACAGGTCATGCAACGCCCGAGTTATTGTTTTATTAAATGAAATTAATCGTATGATAAAACAATATTTAGATTCTAAATGTGTTTTCCATACTCGTTAATCTTTACACAAAATCTAATGTATTATATTAGTCAAGACAAATACTACCTACTTCTTCATATCTTGATGCAATACGACATCAGCTGATCAGCACATTGTTATCGTATATTGCTATCATATACTCGTTCCGATATTCACAGAATATCTCACCACTAGTTGTGTACTACATTGTCCTACCTATAGGTCCTGTCTATAGACATGATATAACTATAATACTAACAACATATAATCTTGATACCACTATTTTCAAGAATTGCAAACCTACATATGTATGTTTTTCCGAGACATAATCCATACTAAGTACACCATACCTACGACATAAGTCAACTAAAACTACATTGACTAGAATATCTCCTGACGTATGAGTTACTATGATGGTGATAATCGGTTTATTAAGGAACACAATAAGCACCAAAATAAGGTCATGCTACTAATTAGTAGTGATTATTATATACGTATTAATCAACCTATTCTACGAGTCCTATTATGTAATCTAATTGACGTGTTTTCTTCGTGTGTAATAATAATATATATATATATATATATATATATGTATGTGTGTGTGTATTGAATCACGATATTAATACAAAGTAATACAAATAACGGATACAAATGGACGTCTCGTAGAATTGTACATGTTATACATACACGTGAGGGGCATTCGCTGAGGATCCCAGGACAGTACAATACAAGTAAGTACATTATTTACTCTTACATGTACGTCGTACATTGTACGTGTCTTTATTTAACCCGATTGCATAATCGTTATTTACAAACATACTTATTAGATAGATCCGGTACGTCGTACAGTGTCGTACACGGTGTACATCGTACAGTGTACGTCGCTGTCTTACATCTTAATGATCGTGTTCACACGGTGAATATCTGAGATGATAAAGCGTCGTACACTGCATCGTACTTCTACGTCACACACACACTGAACAGGTGGTCGTATATTATAATCTGTTACTAGTATATCGTCACAGAGTCTTGTCTGCGACGATTTAGTTACCGTGTTAACGTGACTTATAAAACTTAGCCCGTTCGTGTAAATGTGTATTCATCTTCTTAGTAAGATCACCAGTTGGGTGTCCTTTAAGTAGGTCAGTAATCTCTCGATATTCGGTGTATACATCAAACTCAATCCACTCTATATCAAGTCATCCACAGCTGTTCACTAATACGAAGCTGATATATAACTCTACATAAAAAGTACTGGCAACCATTATTCGGATCCTTAACTATTATTACAAAGTATTCGTGCAATACAAGTAGTTCTCTCTGATAAGTACATCTGTCAAACCATATAATACCGTAGCCACAGCCATATAGTTGCATTTATGGTTACGAAACCAACAACTTATAACATTCCTCCTATTATCAGCAATGGCGATAAGTTACCCATTCTTAACTTTGTAGTTAGTGTTGATGACATTAGTTTATTTACTACACAAATAAACACCACTATAAATAGTAGTGTTTAAATTATTCACTTATTATAATACGTATTTTTATATCGACACCTCATACAACACCTATATTATATAGGCTATATAACTATACTTCCTTCTATAGACTACTGTAATAATGTATTATCCAATATCACATTCGAATATATATCAAACTTCAAACCATACATAATTATATTAATATGGAACATATGTTTAATCAGTTACTATACCCACATATCACCCTATGCTCATATAACCTCCACATAAATTACTGGCAATGTAAATAACTCCATAGATTACCCACAGACAATGATACCACACACATACTGAGTCGGGTCAAATATGATCCGTGTAAATATAAGCTTATATACACTAGTGTAATTTAAGTTTGAATGTATATTTTCATTGAATATTGGATAATTAATTCAGGATGTATAACTACTTGGCATGTCTTCTCACTTAATAACTATCATTACTCTGACCACTCGATCCACCAAAACACTCGTACGGTATGAGTCATACTAAACACTTTATCACACACACATATCCCATTCACTCTTGTAAAACACGTACATAGGATATATATATATATATAACCCAACAAATATATATATATTCCCACCATATGAAATACAATTCCATAACTATAACGTTGTACCATATCAACACCGTCAGTAGAAGCTCACCTATACACTCTTTACCCTACCTGATAGTCACCCCCTCAGTGAGGGGCCCTCACCCTCTCAGGAATAGCGATCGAATGCATAATGTATACAGCTTCAGTCTTTGGAAACAGGACAATAAAGTAGGGTAGTAAAATATAAGAAATATATTACATAATTATATTTTCAATAATTGATTAATTTAAATTTAATAATAAATAATACTAAAAAACAAATATATTTATATTACCAATGTTTCTAGAAGGAATCTTTATATTCATATACTAATGGGGTCAATTCCCCTTCCTCATATTTTTGCACCACTATCTATATACGCACACACACACATACAAACATATATATATATATATATATATATATATATATATATATATTATGATGATGATGATGATTTTATTTAAACACTAATTCAATTATAACCTTATTATATTGTGACATAATACATAAAATAAATTGTATAAAATTAATGTTTTTAAGGTTACTAAAGGAAGTTATTTTTCTAATAACTTTAGGGGTATTTATGTTTATGATAAAATAAATGGCATAATAGTCAGTAATGAGTGTTGTGTTAGTAGTAGGGCAGTAATTAATAACAAGTCGAGGATTGTAAATATGAGGTCATGATTGTGACCGTGAGTAGGTGTGTTGGGAAGATGTTATGTTGATGGAGATTAAATTGATTGAAAAGGTCTTTGAAATAGGAGTGGAGTGTTTATCAGAATAAAAGTTAAAGTCGCCAGTAAGAATTGTAGTACGAGACAAATATTCGAGAAGGACATATGTTAGTTCGTTAAGAAATATATTATAATATTTATTAGGTGTCTGTAACAAGTAATTATAGTAAAACATGTTGAGTTATTAACAATTAGTTTGGTGAGTAATAGTTCACAATTGGTCAATGTAATGGTTTTGGTATATGTGATCTTGTATGTAAAGTCGGTGAGAAGGGCAACACCACCATCATTATTAAATTAAGAAAACATTAAATGCATCAATTAAATGAAAGGTTATATATGTTGGCTGACAATACTAAGAAAATATATCTTTTATCATGGAAAAACCAGATTCTTGAATTATTTTCACATGTATTTTAAGAGAAATTGTTAAACAAATAAATGGTTACTACTAGTAATGTAAATTATGAAATCTAAAAATTAAAATCTAAAGAATGATGCAGTCTCAGTCTCAGTCACCTAAAGTCTCATATCGGCTCGGGCTCGTTTTTCTGAAAATAAAAGTCTCGACTCGGCATCAATAACCAAAAGACTCGGTTTGGCATCAAAAAGCTCGCAATCATTTACATCACTATAGTGATCTATAGATGCTACAGTATAATGTGCGACGGCGCATAGGATATTGCAGGTAATTAAAGTTTTATATAAGGATTATAATTATTATAAATTAATAATTAATTATATTACAAAACTTTCCAGGAAACGAACTACTATCGATATGCATATCAATATACATGTGTTCTGCATGTGTTCTGCATATCAAAGAAAACCTCAAAGTTACTAGATTAAATTTGTTAATATAAAATCCTATGCGTAGATCTATACTAAATTATTAATACAAAGGTAGAAACTATAGCATATATGATGATGATGATGATATTGAGTTTATTAGCACTAAAATAGGGTCATGTAGACCCCTTCGCTCGTGCGGGAAGAAAATAATAATAAAATAATAGTAATACGATAATAATTTGATAATAATATACATTCAATATACAACGGAAAAACAATAATAAACAATATAAAGGACTATTATATACTACAGTCTGCATTGATATGGTGTAGTTGTATATACTACAGACTGCATTGATATAGTATAGTGTTATATAATAATAAGATAATAATAATACAATAACGATTTAATAATGATATAAATTTAATATAACACGGATACAAATAATAAGTTGGATGATTTAATGATTATGGGTAGAGAGAAAAGAAGAAGTAAGATTTATAAATCTTTTGTGGGATCTAATAGAACGAATGGTAGGAGGGAGGGAATTCCATAGGGTTGGACCGGAATTTTTAAAAGCTCTAGAATTTAGGGAAGTTTTACTAGAGTTCTGGGAGATAAGTAGAGGAGCATTTTGGTAACGAAGAGAAGATAATATAGTACGTTTTTTAATTAGATCAGAGATATAGCTAGGGGTAAAAGAATATATTGATTTATGGATTATAGATAGTATACGTAATTTACACCTGAGGGAGAAGGGTAGCCACATACGAGATGATTGATGAGATGTTGTAGTAGAGTGATCCAGTCGAGTTAAACAGTAAGTAGTACGTATTGAGGAACGGATAATCCGATTAAGTGGAGCAGTAGCTTTAGCAGGAAGTAAATTCAGTAGGGAAGAACAGTAGTCAATACGTGAAAGTACAAGAGCATTAATTAGAGTTTTAGTAAGGTTTCTGGAAAGTGATGTCCGTATTTTTTTAATTCTGAAGAGATGAAAGTTGGATGATTTTGTAATGGATGATATGTGATTCTTAAATGATAATTTGTCATCAAATACTAATCCTAGGTTTTTGGAGGAATGAGAAGGAGAAATAATCATGTTATTTAGAGTAAAGTTTGGAAAGGAAGTTTCAGAAGTAGATATGTTAAGTACAGTAGTCTTAGAGGAATTAATTAGTAGTTTATTGGAGAGGAGCCATAATCTTATGGAGTTAGCACACTCGATTAATTCAGAGTTAATGGTATTATGAGAATTTATAGGGAAAAAGGTAAACAGTTGGATATCATCAGCAAAAATATGGTAGTGGATATTTGGAAATTTCTTAATTAGATCAGCAATAGGGCGGATATAAATAGAAAAGAGGGATGGACCTAGAACAGATCCTTGGGGAATACCGTGGTTAAGAGGAGAAAGAGGCGAGTAAGATTTGTCAATCATAATAGAGATATTCCTGTTAGTGAGATATGAAGTAAACCATTTTAATGCTAAGCCAGATATACCCATTAAAGTAAGTCGCGAGATTAATATGTTATGGTCCAGGGTATCAAAAGCAGATGATAGATCAAGTAGGATTAGCTGACAACACGTGTTGCTATTTAAGGTAGATAATATAGTGTCAGTAATACGTAGGAGAGCTGTTTCGGTTGAATGACCCTTACGAAAAGCGCTTTGAAACGGGTCGAAAAGATTATTTTTATTTACATGGGCTATGAGTTGTTTGGAAACAATTCTTTCTAATATTTTACTTAATAAGGGTAGGTGGGAGATCGGGCGATAATTGCTAAATGAGTTTGGGTCTAAGTTTTGTTTTTTTAGAATAGGGGATATTATGGCAGTCTTGAGACAGGGTGAAACTTGGCCAGAGTTTAGTGAGTTCGCAATAATATCCAAGAAAATAGGAGAAAATAAGGGTGAAAGTTTGTGATATAATGATAAAGGTAGGGGATCAGTGGGGGAGGTACAGTGAGATTTCATGAGTAGGTCATTTACTTCATACAGTGAAGGAATAGTGAATGTACTTAATGAGTCAATATGATGGGTAATATATATGGTAGGATTGAGTATGGGTTGAGTAGATGCGCAAATAATATTATTAATGCTTGCAATTTTATGGTTAAAGAATTTTTCAAAAAGAGAACACAGTTGAAAATTTGACGTGTTAGGTAAAATGGGGAGGATTTTTTCATCTGGAGGAGAGAGAATTTTATTTGCTATTTTAAATAATTTGCGAGGATTGGAGGATATCAATGCTATCTTTTTGTTATAATAGATAGATTTTGAACGAGATATAGTAGATTTGTAATTTTTCTAGCTAGTGATAGTGCTAATTTAGTTTCAGTTGAAGGATTTTTAAGAAATTTCTTCTCAAATTTTCGAACACTCTTCTTGAAGATGAAAAGTTCGTGGGAGAACCAGGGAGAAAAAGGGCGGTCGGTAATTAATGTAGTTTTTGTAGGTGCATGTATATTGATAATATTTAGGAGAGTGGAGTTTAGGAGTACCGGACAGAGGGAAGTTGAAGAAGAGATCTCAGTTTTGATATTGTTTACAAATCTTGGTAGGTCGATAGACTTAAAATCTCTATATGTAATACGTTTTCGTTTAATATTTGTGAATTTTAGATTTATAGAGAATTCAATAATAAAATGATCAGTTAGTAGTTCAATTTTTTGAAAGGAGTTAGGGTTTATACATCTAATAAGAGGACTGGATAGGGGTGTAAATATCATATCAAGTGTATTGCCACTAGAATGGGTAGGAAATGATATATGTTGGCACAAGGAAAGAGACTCAGTTAGGAGTTTAAAGTCACCATGGGGATAGATGGGAGAATTATAGTGATAGTTTAAGTCACCAAGAACTATTGGTAGATAGGATGAAGATGAAGGAAGTTTATGGATAAAATCATGAAATTCATCAAAGAATAAACTGGTTTCAGGTTTTGGGGGACGATAGATAACGGTAAGATGTAGAGTTAAGTTAGGAAGCTTGAGGGTCAGCGAAATACAATCACTATATGAAAAGGGGGGGAATGAAATGGATGGAGATAGGTAAAAATCATTACGTATCATAAATCCTACCCCACCACCACGGCCCATTTGTCGTGGAGCGAGATAGAGTGTATATCCAAAGTCCAAGATGGAGGCAAATATATCAGAGTCATTATTAGAAATCCAGGTCTCAGTCAATGCGATTATAATAAATTTTTGTAATTTAAGGTATGGGAACAGAAGGGATATATTTGATCTCAAGGAGCGAATATTGATCAAGGCTATATTAGAGGATAGTCAGGCTTGAGAGGAAGAATTATTTATAAATGATTTCTTATAGTGATCAAAAGAATCAAACCATTTTGTTAGATCAGATTCAGGGATGAGAAAAGGGGGATATGAAAGAGGATTTTTTTTTATCCCTAAGTTCAAATGTTTGGGAACGATTATTAAAAAATACTTTATACAAAATGGGCGTGAGTTTTTGTTTTAGGGCATGATATAGTACCTTACCAAGAAGTCTAGTAGAGTCAGGTAAATAATGACGAATAAATATATGCTTAAAATTACTATGTGGTGAGATTTTTAGAAGGGAGGAGAAACATATATCACGAGCAGAAATATTAGTGAAACGTAATATAGCAGTACTGGTAAGAAATGAGGCAGAAGTAATATAAGAATGTGGAAGTTTTATATAGTCAATTAATGATACTATGAAATTATAGTTAACTTCATAAGGAAGAAGGTGTTCAAGTACTAGTATGAGGGACTTATCTATGGAGCGTATGGATGAAGACTTTGAGGAAGTTGAACTAGATAATATAGGGGTTGGTGTGTGATTTGAGGAAAATTTTAAGTCCATTAGCTTTGGAATGTTTCTAGAAGTATTATCATTGGGCTGGGTATTAGCATTATGCTTGGGCTGGATATTAATAGTCGTAGTAGAAGAATATATATCAGATGTTATATTTGGCGTTACCTTGGAACAAGTATTATGTATAGATTTGTCAGTTAAAGTAGAAGGTGAATATGGCATAGTAATGGGTGGAGTAGTTGTATGATTAGTCGAAGGAAACTTATTTAAGGCTAGGCATGAGGAACATGAGAAGATGAAGTTAGGTGAATTAAATATAGCAATAGCATAAGCGGGAGGGGGGTTTTTAGAATGAAACCAGGATTTAGAAATAATAGCTGCGGGGTATAAACAATTATAATGTAAAATAGATGGACATGTTTTACATTTGAGATAATATTCGCATGCGGGAAGGTTACAATGTGAACAATTTGAGGACATGGTATACTTGAGATTGTGGGATTAAATTGAATGAAATAGATAATAATAAATATAATAATAAATGTATAAAAACTGGTCGTAACAGGGATATTTTTGAAGAAGTTTGGTATTCAGTCCGTTTTGCTATATGACGAGTTGACTTGACAAGCACCGGTTGACTTTAATAGGCTCCTGGTATGCTTGATGGCAGCCGGGCAATGATGGTCCGATTGTCTGAGATGTAAGGCAGTGTATCGTCCGAGGTAGAATTGATGGATCTGTATGTAAGTAAATACAGCAGTAGACTATCTAGGTGTAAGTTGGTAGCTAACCTCAAATGAAGGTTGGTAGATCCGACTACCAAAAGCAAATTCCCAAGGGAGATCCACGGGAGAATATCAGTTATAATATTATTATAAACTACTAGTTAATTAATTTTATAAATAGTAAATAATAATATATACATTATAATAAGATTATTTTTGTTGCTAGAGAATTGACTAGGTTATCAGAAAGTAATATGTATGGCAGATACAATGGTGTAGTAACCTACAAGCTTTAATATGTCAGGAACAACCGATGGTACATTACACCTATTGCACAGGCTGTGCAGCATAGCTCATCGAGTAAACCTAGTTTCTCAATATGTTACCGAACTGGAGTCTATTAGATCTATAGTTAATGTAATATAACAATTGTATTATAAATTATAATTTATAATTATATATAATTTAGAAATAATTAAATATCTTGTAAATTGAAGATATTATACATAGCCCAGCAAACAATTTATCGACGCTTTTGGACGCTTTTGAGAATTTATGGGCGCTTTTTCGACGCTTTTGGACGCTTTGATTCCGAATCGATATATTCGTCGCTTTTTCGACGCTTTTGGGCGCTTCAGTTCTAAATCATATTGAATTCGTCGCAAATTCGACGCTTTTGGGCGCTTCAGTTCCGAATCATATTGAATTCGTCATTTTTTCGTCGCTTTTGGACGCTTTGATTCCGAATCGATATATTCGTCGCTTTTTCGACGCTTTTGGGCGCTTCAGTTCTCAATCATATTGAATTCGTCGCTTTTTCGACGCTTTTGGGCGCTTCAGTTCCGAATCGATATTGAATTCGTCGCAAATTCGACGCTTTTGGGCGCAACAGCGTCCAAAGTACAATAGGATTTTAGGCCCAAATTCGACGCTTTTGGGCGCAACAGCGTCTAAAGTACAATAGAACAATTCGACGCTTTTGGGCGCAAATTGTCATCAAAGTGACGAATTAATTCCGGAACTTTTAGGCGCATGGCGTCCAAAACGTCGAATATATTGTTTGCTGGGAGGTCTATAGTTATACCCAAAGATCGTCCGAAGGTCACTAGTCAATTTATATTATAAATATGTAATTAAAGTAAATTTACTTTATACATTATTTGCCAAATGATTTATTAAATGTACTTAAAATTTATGATAAACTAAGTTTAAAACTTAATTATAAATTATTAAATGTATAGTATAAATAGTTAATTAAATAACACTATTATATATATATATATATATATATATATATATATATATATATATATATGTATATATAATTAACCTTATGTAAAATGAAATGTGTATATGTTTATAAATATATTAGTTACATAATTAGAATTATAATTAAATTACATTTAATTTACTGTAAAATAAATATTATATTTAATAAAAAAAGTACTTATAAAGTAGTAAATTTACTATAATATAAATGTACATAAAAGTACTTATAAAGTAGTATATTTTAATATAAATATGTAATTAAAGTACACTATTATATATATATATATATATATATATAATTAACCTTATTTAAAATAAAAAATATATATATATTTTTAAATAATATTTTATAAATATTTTTAAATTATAATCCTGAATATAATATTAAAAATCCGCAAAGATATTAAACCACGACAAGTAGTGCCATCTACATTATGGGAATACCGAAATTAAAATTTATTTCACGTAAATAGATACAAGTGGCCAAATACGTTATATATTAATAAGGCTTCGCCCCTTAGATGTCTATGCAAGTGGCATATCTTTACTTCGTAGTATCTTTGTTATACCTACCAAGAAAGTTCTCTATAACACTCAAAACTCAAGTATTACAAAGAAATGCATTCGTCTTTAGGTGAAATGATAAATATAAATAATATTATATCTGATATATCTGATAAATGCAGATCTATTATAAATAAACATAAAATCGGCAATATATATCTAGGAAAATATAAAGAAAATAAATTCAAATGTGAAAATATTGAATAAATTAATCATTGTAAGACCAACAAGTTAATTTGACGATGAAAGAAGTTTTAGTAACATTCGGATTGTAAATAACTGGCTTAGAAATGTAATGGGACAAAAGATAATGCATAGTTTAATAATATATATTATTCAAAGTGACACTATAGATCAATTAAACATTAATTTCATCATTTGTAAATAAAACAGAATGGAGAGAGAAGATGTTTTCATCTCATCAAATCTACCATTTATTTATATTACCTAATAAAATCATATGTAGGTATATTATATACCGTAAACCTATATCATACTTTTATATAAACTTATTTATTTATATAATATTTTATAATTTTTAATTAGTTTTATGCACACAAGAATATATACATATATATTCAAACTTTGAATTTCAAAGACGTTATATATTTATATATAAATTAGATGTCTATGTATATATTAATATATTATAAATTAGTGGACAGTGTAATTCACTGGACACCCTTACAAGACCTCCTATAATCTCGAGGTTATAAGAGGTCTTGCCCCTTATTGACATCTACAAAATCTAAGGGGCAAAGCCATTTGGTATAAATATATAACATATTTTCCTGCACCCCTAGTTATAGGAGATATTGATATAACTCATAGAATTAGTACTATTATTATAATGAATATAACCAAGACCTCCTATAACCTCGAGGTTATAGGAGGTCTTGTTATAACCCTATGGATTATAACTATATGGTACAATTTTAAAATACCATATGTCCATATATTCCATAACAAAGATGTTAAATAAATAATAATATATAACCCGATATAAACAAATCAAATTTAAATTACTGAAATAATGTTTTACAATTGTGTTTTGTATTTATGAACTATACATTTGTTTAATCTATTTTAAATTTTGTAGTTTTTGTAATTATTGTATAATTATTATTATATAAATCATTTCCGTTTATTTAAGAATACTTATCTAAATATTCACAAAATGGATAACCCATCGGGCGATAAAAGACCAAAAACTAATTCAACTATGTTTAATAAATACTCATTAAACAAAGCATTTGCACCTAATGAACCACACAGTGATTCTGATGCAAGCGATACCGACGCTATGTTAGCTATTATAAAAATATATCGAATATATATATATAATATATCGTATATATTTAATATTCATATTTATTTCTGCAATTTTAAATTGAAATTACTATAATTATTATAATAATATAATGTGCAATATTATATTGGATATAAAGTTGCGAGTTTAAAAGATAACTAATCCTGCTATACTAGTCCATACTTATGTGCTAAATATAGTCTTATCTTTCAATTCAATGATATATTTTTTAATTTTATATTGACATTCTGAAAATGATTCTCATTTATGATACATTTTAAATATAAATTTTATCTAAATATATAATTATTATTATACTAACTAAGTAACTGGATCAAAGGAACTTTACGATCGAAGGAAAAATTCGATGGACATATTACTCTAAATATATTACAAATTACAGCCATAATATTCATTTAATGTTCAGTAACAATTTAATATGTAAATTGTGCTGCATATTTATTATCATATTTAATATGATATTAGATATATATATATATGTTTTTAACTATTAGAGATCCTAGATATTTGGCTTTAATTATAATTTCACATGCACAATAATGAAAATGTTTGATACAGTTCAAAATTCATATACTAACATTATCCACAAATATCAGTTGTACTTATTGAATTATCAAATTACCAAATCTGAATAAAATATAATATATATATATATATATATATATAGCTATATATAAAAATACACTCTACAAATTACAATATATAAAATAGAATATCATATATAGTATATTTAGTTACATTACATTTCTAAATTGATGTGTATAAATTAATAATTCCTAAATTTATTATTTATTTTGTTGTAATTTATCGTGTAATTTTGTATGTAAAAAGTATATATATTATTTCTAATAAAAATTTTTAAAAATTGAGAAGTAAACTAAGTCCAGTAATTTCATATTATTATCATATTCCTCCTACGAAATTAAATACGTTGTGATTATATTTTCTAAAACAGCATATATTTATATATTATTATCTATTTACAGTAAAAAGCCGTCGATCTCGACCCTCTATACGAAAGCGAAGAAGCGGCCTCGCAAGGACGAGATTAAGGATGACATGAAGGCGCGTCTTGACAAGATGCACGCAGTCGAAGATTTCATGTACGTACACTCCCCCCCCCCATAATTATTCGGACTTGATTACATTTGTATCGCAAGTAATTGCGGATACGTTGTATCGAACGCGTATACATTCTACGTTCTAATTAACATCTACGATATATACAGTCGTGATATATCGTGTGTTTTATTTATTTCAAACCACTAGTCGAGTAGACGATATACTTGGTCGTCTCCGCTCGTTATAATTCCCCACCCGCCCACTCAGTAACACGCCGCCCATTCCAAATATGATCACGTTCGATCTAGCTACGGAATCCTCCTGCATACATACGGTTCGTTATAGATTCGTTTCGAGCCCATCTCGATGCCTCGTCCCATCCTCGCCGCACACATAAGTCTGACACGCCCCTTTCTCACCACATTAAGTATCAATACCACCACTTCTTCTCCACAAATTCACCTCAATTCCTACCCCTCACACCCCCGCGCCACCCCCCCAGGTATCGTACCCACCGACCATGACTTTCAAGACGCTATCGGAACCCGTCGGCGAGCCGGCCAAACAGTACCCGTTCACGCTCGACCCGTTCCAGAAGGAGTCGGTGAAATGCCTCGAGAACAGCGAGTCCGTACTGGTGTCAGCCCACACCTCGGCCGGGAAGACCGTCATCGCGGAGTACGCCATCGCCCTGTCACTCAAAGCCAAGCAGCGAGTCATCTACACGACGCCCATCAAGGCGTTGTCCAATCAGAAGTACAGAGAGTTCCTCGAGGAGTTCGAAGACGTCGGGCTCATGACCGGGGATATTACGATCAACCCTAACGCTTCCTGTCTGATTATGACCACCGAGGTCAGTTGTGTACTGCTACTGTGGCCTAGTTCTGTGGCCTAGTACTGTGGCCTAGTATAACCAATACTACCAGCACTACTACCACTACTACTACTACTACCAGCACTACTACTACTACTACCAGCACTACTACTACTACTACTACTACTACTACTACTACTACTACTACTACTACTACTACTACTACTACTGCTACTACTACTACTACTACTACTACTACTAATACTACTACTACTACTACTACTACTACTACTACTACTACTACTACTACTACTAGATTCTAAGGAGTATGCTGTATAGAGGAGCTGAGATCATGAGGGAGATGGCGTGGGTGATATTCGATGAAATCCATTACATGAGAGACAAGGTAGGTGTGAATGTACACATGTCTAAGTTCTTATGTTATCCTTACTGAGATAGGCTATACAAGTGTTGTAGTAATGTTGAACTTTATTAACTACTAGTAAGTTAATACTAATAAGTTAATACTAATAACAAATTGATTATATATAGCATTATAATAAGTGTACATCAGCGCTAGCAGCCTTCATTCACTGATGATGACTAATCACTAACTAACCGATGATGACATCATAAAGGAAAGGGGTGTGGTCTGGGAGGAGACAATCATCCTATTGCCCGACAACGTGCATTATGTGTTCCTGTCAGCTACCATACCTAATGCTAAACAGTTTGCGGAATGGATCACCTATCTACACAAACAGGTACCTCAACACACACTGGTATTTCTATGTACACTGATATATTTATTGTATAGTTTTAATATAGTTATTAATTTATAAATATATATTAATTATATAAGAGGCGATTGTATACGAGTTTTTATATATATACTTTGTGTTAAATTGTTATTAATTAAAATGATAAATTTGAATTACTTATGAAGGTTTTGGATATTTTTTTAAATATCATTAAATATTAATTCTAATTTAGAATTATTTATTCTGATTAGAATATTTTTATATTATTTAGAATTTCTAAATATACAAATATTTAATTCTAATGACAGTTCAAATTTAGATTATTATATATGTATAATTTATTTATGAATATATCTAAATAATATTATCAGCTTTATAAATTGTGTATACAAAAATGAATAAATATTTTTTTATTATAAATTAAATTATTGCTATTATGTAAACATATAAATATATGATATAATAATTTTAATGATTATAATTTTTGTAAAATAAAGAAAAATGAACAAAACAAAAATGTTACATAATTTCTATGATAACATCGGGATATGTATTAAAGTTTAGCTTTATTTTAATCTAGTGTATAAATTATGTAAAAAAAATAGAAAATTGAATAATATTATAATTCACTGCATTATAATATATGCATCTTTGTGAAAACTTCTATAGATTGATAGATACAAGTATTTCAGTAAAGATTATAACAGTATGCTATACTTGACCTGTATGTTAACAAGCTTTTACTTAACAGCCCTGCCATGTTGTGTACACTGAATACAGACCCACCCCTCTTCAACATTACATGTACCCTGCCGGGGCTGATAGTATCATCATGGTGGTGGATGAGAAGGTTACTACTACTATAGTACTACTACTACATTAGCTTTCTTGAGATAAGGCTATTAATGATTGCAAGTGTGTGTGAGTATGAGTGCATATGTTTAAGTTTGTGTATATCATATAAGAATGAATGAATGTTTTGGTTGATTGATATATAATGATCTTTGAAGGAGGATTAATGAGATACAGAATCAGATATCTTAATAGTATTGTGTTATTGATAAGATGCCCCATTACCGTAATAGTGAAGATTAATTGCCCTAAAAATAATAGTTAGTGGTTATAGTATCTCAACTCACCCATATTATATAATACCTGCAATGTAATAGTGGGGAGGGTGTTACACTGTACAACCACTGTAAGTGTATAACCCCTGTAAGTGTACAACCCCTGTAAGTGTACAACCACTGTACATGAGTGTAAAGCTTATCTCTGTCGACCATTACCACCCCCACTCCAATAAAAGGGAGTATTTCAAGATTCTAACTTCAACGAGGCTATGTCCGTCATCAAGGAAGGAGACGGTAACAACGAGGGCGACAAGAAGGGTAGAAAGGGAGGGTTCAAAGGTTACGTAGCCGCTACCCTATCGACCCACAACCCTAGCTGACCTCTACTTCATCTCCTCTCCAGACAAAAGCAGCTGTTTCAAGGTCGTTAAGATGATCATGGAGAGAGATCTATCTCCCGCTATTATCTTCAGCTTCAGCAAGAAAGACTGTGAGGCGTACGCCACTCAGATGGCTAGACTTGACTTTAATTCTGGTAGGTGGCGCTACTAGTGCTGGTCAGAGTAGTAGTAGTGCTGGTGGTAGTAGTAGTAGTAGTAGTAGTAGTAGTAGTAGTAGTAGTAGTAGTAGTAGTAGTAGTAGTAGTAGTAGTAGTAGTAGTAGTAGTAGTAGTAGTAGTAGTAGTAGTAGTAGTAGTAGTAGTAGTAGTAGTAGTAGTAGTAGTAGTAGTAGTAGTAGTAGTAGTATGTCCATATTACTAAGCACACCTAAATATTAAATAAAACATAATAATCACTGAATGCTGTTTATATAGTACCCTAAAGCTGAAGCAATAGTTTTTAAGTTGTATACTACGTGGTCATGTAAAAGTAACTAAGGACCTGAGATACTTATCTCTAATGAACGACAACTTATTAGCAACAATTTTAATTGAATAGAATATTGAATCAATAGGTTATAGACAACTAAAGGCAATAATTCTACTGTATACTTTAGTCGATATATTATTATTTTATTATTATATTACTAAAATGTTAATATTTACTTGGTTATACCAAATATTTTGCGAAGCAAAGATATAACACTCCCTATATACGCAACGTGATTAGTATTAATACATCCCACTGCTAGCAGCAGTACCGAAATCAATTAGGTTTGCCACGATTTGCATACTACAATCTTTTCATTGCTCTATTAAATTACATGCAATATAAATTAGCTTTTACTCGCCACATAAATATTTATAGCATTTAAAACCAACATATCATATTACTTTGTTATATATTAGTAATGAACACTTTCATAGTTTTCATAATAAAAATAATAATTTAAAGCATATTATTTTTCATTTTAAAAGTTCTTAGTTTGATACGAATTTACATTATAAACAACATATAGTTCGGAAAATTGACCCTTTAGAGGTGGCGCTGTTGATTTTTGTATACAATATAGATTTACACGATTTCGCGTGGGTGTTATATCTTTCCTTAGAAAAATCTTTGTTATTAACTTTGTATATAAAAAATAAAACTTAGATACTCATATATCAGAACTTTTTTTAGAACTCCATATATTTTGACTCCTTTGGTGAATCTTTATAATTTTGAGTATATACCTAATACAAATTTAATCATATAAAATTGTATTTTATATAATAATGTTATATTATAATTCACATTTGAGGCACTTGTAGTTAATTGTATACAATGTAGTCATAAATAATTTAGTATACATCATTTTTAAGATATTTAAATATATTCTAAAATTACAAACAAGGTTTCACCGGCCCTATATATTATTAATCTTTGCATTCGAATCGTTATTCCAGAAGGACTTGAATAAAAGTATAAGTTTTACGATAGAGTTTAATAATATGAAATAGTAATGTTTACCTAATCCTCCTATAACCAAAAACAAGCTATACACATTACACGATATCATCCCTAACAGAGAAAGAGAAGAAACTTGTGGAGGAAGTATTCATGAACGCGATAGACTCATTAAAGGACGAGGATAAGGCCCTCCCACAGGTTTGTATACTCGCCCATTCCTATGAGCAACCATTATACGTACATATACGCAGTTATTCAATAATCGGGTACAGATAGTTCCGTAATATATACAAGAATATTTAAATTAATATCAATTTAGGATATAGTTATTCATGTCTGGCATCGTAAGATAAGATAACAAAGTATTATCGCAATAAACACGACTGTAAAACACAAGGCATTATCTGTATATGCGTGTGAATAATAACTACACATCACCATCTACGTTCACACCCCCACCCCGCCCCCATTACCTAGGTGAACACCGTCCTGCCCCTACTGAAGAAGGGAGTCGGCATCCATCACTCGGGTCTGTTGCCCATCCTCAAAGAAGTCATAGAGATTCTGTTCGGCGAGGGTCTAATCAAAGCGCTGTTTGCCACCGAGACGTTCGCGATGGGGCTCAACATGCCCGCCAGAACTGTGGTGTTCACTAACGCTCGCAAGTTTGACGGCAAAGACTTCAGATGGGTCGGTACCCCGCTCCCCCTAGCCCCCCCGTTATCTCCTCTTTAGTTACCCGCGTACACTTGAACTCCTTTCACGCCCATTTCTTGCCATAGCCGCCCGATCTCGGCCTACCGCCGCATATTTACTCCCTTTACCGGCATCACTAACTCCATTAACCCCTTCTCTCGCCCTCCCTCTCGCAGATTACATCCGGTGAATATATTCAGATGAGTGGTAGAGCTGGACGCAGGGGTCTCGATGATAAAGGTGATAACCCCCCCCCTACTACAGCACTAAGTTAACCCCGCCCCCCATACTACGACAATAAGTTAACCCCACCCCGCCCCCCTACTACGACACTAAGTTAACCCCACCCCCCCCCTACTACGACACTAAGTTAACCCCACCCCCCCCCCCTACTACGTCACTAAGTTAACCCCGCCCCCCTACTAGGGCATTAAGTTAACCCCACCCCCACCCTACAGGTATCGTAATCGTCATGGTCGATGAGAAAATGTCTCCTGAAGTCGGTAAAAATCTGTTAAAGGTAGGCTCTTTATGCTAGCCTTACTGTAGCCTTAATGTAGCCTTAATGTAGAGGCAACTGTGTTATAATAGATACCATTTAAGTTAATAATAGGTAGAGGAACTTGGTAGGTGGAGGTACCTGGTAGTTAGAAGTACCTGGTAGGTAGAGGTACTTGGTCTAAAACGACGCAAATTAAAATATCGTATCCCGCAATCTACGTAATTTTGTTCAGTGTATAATATTTCGATATTACATATCATATAGTATATGCGAGTGTAATAAATATTGATAATAATATTCGAAATATAGCTTTCATATAAACCACCTCTGTCACAAGCACATTCTCTTTAGAACATAATGCATGATGCATACCTATAGTTATTTGTATATGATATATAGTTTATTAATACAAACTGATCTGCTAAATCCTCTAATCTCTGAATACACTTTTGTTCATAAATGATGATCATACATACACTGTAATAAGATAATAAGTATAATTAGAATGATATAGCATCTGGTAGATATATATATATATATATATATATATATATATATATAGATTTGTATTTGGGTATCACATTTAGGAGATGAACATATCAATTATTAGCTTTTGATAACATTTGGTTGATACCATTGACTTTTCAACTCAGCAAATTTATTAATATTATATTTATGCAAGATTTATTCACAATTGTATATTGTCTATAACATTAAATATATATTTCATATTCTATATATATATAACGCATGTTATTATATATATATATATATAAATATATATATATATATATATATATATATATACTGCTATATAATGCACACATATGTGTAAAAAGTAAAGTCTGAATAATATAACCGAGACACCCTCATCAAGCCTAGTCATACTAACCCCCCGCCTACCCCTCACACTAACCCCCACCTACCCCTCATACTAACCCCCGCCTACCCCTCACACTAACCCCCACCTACCCCTCACACTAACCCCACCTACCCCTCACACTAACCCCACCTACCCCTCACACTAACCCCCGCCTACCCCTCACACTAACCCCCGCCTACCCCTCACACTAACCCCCGCCTACCCCTCACACTAACCCCACCTACCCCTCACTCCAGGGTACACCGGATTCATTGAACAGCGCGTTCCACTTGACCTACAACATGGTGCTGAACCTGCTCAGGGTCGAGGAGATTAACCCCGAGTACATGATGGAGCGCAGTTTCCATCAGTTCCAGAACTACTCCATCATTCCGGGCCTAGTGAAGAGTTAGCCCCACTGTCCCCCTACAGCCCCCACTGCCCCCACCGCTACCAGTAGACACCTAGGTAGCAGTAGATATTGTACAGTAATATATCACACACACACTGATTAGTAATATATCACGTACATACAAACACTCTCACACACACACGCACACACATAACATATGATATAAACAGTCTAGGAGAAAAGAAAACAACAATTCTAATAAATTAGTAATATTTTCATATAAACACCCTACCATCACTCGTCCGCTACACACGTAACCTACCCCGCTTGACCTCTGACCTCTATGCCAGGATTCAATGACCTTAAGGATCAGAAGAACAGCATAAAGCTAACCAATGAGAAGGAGCTCTACTCCTACCATCGCCTACTGAAGGCGCAGAAACTACTGCTCGAGAAGAACTCGGAGTATGTATGCAAACCCAAGCACCTGCTGCCTTTCCTTAAACCTGGACGTCTGATTCGCGTTGGTACCCCTTCATCTCTCACCCTATCTTCCTCTACCTCGTCGATATGTTTGTTATACAATATTATGAATATTCGCGTGCGTATTAAATAATTTTAAATAACTTTTAACCTTTTAACCTCATAATAATTACGCGCCACTAAATATCAATCACTTTGTATACGATCATTGCACGCCTACAGTACGGTGTTTGCCTCTCTCGTTAAATTACCACACACCACTACACACACCACACACATCACTACACACCACTACATTAGATCACCAACGAATACAGCGATTACGGCTGGGGTATGGTGATTAGCTTCGAAGTCAATAAAGAAGAAAAGGTTATCACACCTTTATCACCCTCTTACTAATCTGTTCGACAGTGTAGTAGAGTAATTAATATATTACGCATATTTAATTATAAGACTATAATAACTAAAATATTAGTGGAGGAATATAATATTTACATTGCATTACTTTATACTGAAAGAGTATCAATCTATCTAGATTTTAATCTAAAATTATGATTTTAATATAACATTTGAGGTTATACATTGTTATATTAAATATCCTATATCATATTAAATATCCCATTATACTATATTATATTATACTATGTAATTATGAAATATATAAATTAATAATTTCTTCGGTTATAAACAAAATTAGTTTAATTAATTATTATACTCTACATTTATGAAGATTGATTTCGGTGTAAAATTATTTTTAAAAGAAAATTAATATTAAAATATAGTGAACGGATCAGCTATTTAGCACCGACACCAGTAATGTCCACTACAACCACTACGCCCTACACAGATCTCCGAAGGTCAGTCGTACAACATCAGCACCCTGCTGTACGTTCAGAAGGGAGACTCGAGTCCGAAGAGCTTCGAGGAAGTGTACCCCTGCGACATTAACGACAGTTAGTCGATGTTAACAGCGCCCACGTAAGCGCTCTCTCCTCGTCTATAGTAACATAGAGAATATATCTCTAATTCTACGACAGAATACTCCGGAACATGATGATTTATTTAACACTAATTTAATTATAAAATTCTTATATAAATAATAAAGTAATAATCAGTAAGGACAAGTGTATGATGTGGTGAAAGCGATATATTTGAAGTTCACACATCGTAAACGAGGAGATAATTCATTAGTTTATGTTTGAAGGTGGTAGTAGATGTGTTAATGGTATGAGGGATGGATGGAGGTGATTCCAGAGGAGGCAGTTATTCCAGAGGAGGCAGGTGCAAACATGCTTGTGTATTATGATCTAGATGTTCAGCTGAATCATAGTGTTGGTATACATATAGCTACGGTGGTATACGGTGTATGGTACATAGTAGATTGTCAACTATTACGCCGCATACTCTAAGCTCCGCCCACTCCGTCCAAGGTCATCTAGTGGTCAGTATCACATGTTTACTTTAAACTTATGTTTATAGCATTACCTTATTCAATAGGGCCTATTGTATCATTAAACTCAAATTAACTCACCAACCCCGCTTCACCCCTACCTCTACACCCCGCCTCCACCCCCCTACAGATAAAGGTGTCATGGTGGTAATAAACGTTCCCCACAAGTTCGTGTCCGAGATAAGCTCGGTACGCATGCATTTTAACCAGGACCTCAAGCACCAAGATCATAGAACCGACGTGAAAGTCTCCATACAGGTGACCCCCAACACCCCTACCACCGGTGGCTCCACCTAGGCCACCTAGGCTGCCTGTAATGCGTAGTCTGTAAGCGAGTAAGATCATCGCGTATATAGCGGGGACGTTACCATTCCGTATAAAGATGTGTATATGTGCTGCTTTAGTACCGAACCCAACTGCTCGATATCGGCCTGATTGTTATAGCCCGATATCGTGGAGTGTAACAACTGGACAGTGTCGGTGTGAACGGCTATACAGCGGGGCAGGTCGACGCACGCCTTATGCACGTGTGTTTATATATATATTACCTATTATTAAATCTTTGACATGCCCTATATCTAGTATATCTCTTAAAACGAATAATTTGAAGTGTTCGATATCAGGATATCAAATCGGGCTGTTTTTTTGGTGTGAATGCCGTAGCTTAAAATACATTGTGAACAAATGTGTAACCATTAAATTTATGTGCCCCGCTATTTAGGTGGTTATGTTTAATATTCAACGATTGTAAGTTAACATGATGAGCCGGTGAATAGTTCAAACCAGTTTAAAAGTTTGATAATCCGCTGTATGTACAGTTTGAATATACAGAATATAGAGGTGTTACTTGAACATATATTTACAGAATTAGAGAATTAATGTTTACTATTTAATGCGTTTATTTATATGTAAATAAGAGTTATATTAACTGTGTGTTTACAGCAATTAGTGGAGAGAATGGGATGCATCCCACTGCTGGACCCCGTGGAAGATATGAACATCGACTGTCCTATCTTTAAGATGAACTGTAAGGTTTCTAAGCACCCATAACTGTGTGTGTGTGTGTGTGTGTGTGTGTGTGTATCCTCATTTAAGCCAGTATTAACTCAAGCTGAGTGGGTTATAGAAATGAATAACTCTATATTAATAAAATATATTTGTATTCAAAAATATCGCATAGTTTGTTATTTATATCGTGTACAAACTGAAAACCCCTTAACCCCATTAATTAAATTTAACTCTACTCGATTACTCGATGATACTTATCTTTATTAAACCCATTTTAATCCTATTTAATCGTCAACTCTGTATTAAGGGCCCTTATTTATGTAAGGGAACAGGGGATTTTTGAAAAATTATATTATATAAATATCATAAAATTTGATAAAATGATAAATAATATGATGAACAAAAGTAAATATAAGTGCCTAAAATATGCATTTATAAATGATAAGCGATTACAAATAATGATAACAAATTTGTATTAATTATTTACTAATAATGTAAGTCCCATTCTCTTTTTTTCGGTCTTATACTTATCAATACATTTTAAATTTAGAACAAAATTTAAAAAAAAATTAGTTATTATTTTATGTATTTCTTGTTATTTTACGCTTTTAGTAAAACAATAATTATAGATAAATCTCCTAGGGTACCATGTCAATAAATCCCCTGTTGCGCCGACCCTTAACCCCACTACTTTCTAGTTAACTGCCCTTAACTCCATTACACCCCACTAGAGGTTAAAGGAAGTCAAAAAGGACATGAAAGAACATACAATACATTCGGATGAAAAGACAATGAAACAATTAAATCAATACATAAAGAAAGACAAGGTTGGTTAAGCGTAGTACAATATAACAGTTGTTCTATTGTTGCCGAATCTATTAATAGACGTGCTTTGTTCATACTTGCATATTGTTTAGCGTTCAACATTCACATGATATTAAAATATTAAATGAAACGTAAGTTTCTATTACAATAGCATCATAATAAATATATAATTATAATCATTACTAAATAAATGTATATTTATAGATTATTTAAACAAACACGGATCTCATATAACATAATTTAAAAATGTAAAGTTATCTTAGTTTATATTTTCATCTATGTTTCGAAATTATTTTTCCTTGATATTTTTTGTTTCCTTATTTATATCATTTTCGTTAAATTTAAACACAATTATTGTTATTAGAATACATATTTTCTAAATTATATTTAATTTGTGATATAATATCTCTATATTCTAGACGTATATATGTATATATATATATTATCAGTGTGTTTCATAAATTAATACTAAGCTTTTCATTACGACATTTCCACATTTGAAATATACCCCGAGTAAAAAGTGCAACACCATCACCCTTCTACTGGTGCTACTGATCGTGATAATAACACCCCCGTGCCCCGTGGATAGATACTCTGCGAGATGGAGAAGATAAACGAAGACCTCCAAAAGAAAGGTGCCCTCCTCAAACAAGAAGACCTTCAGAATCGTAAGAAAGTGCTGCGTAAGTTGGAGTACTCGACGGAAGAAGATGTGATACTGACTAAGGGACGCGTTGCCTGTGAAGTCGGATGGTTGGTTGTCTAAACGGGCTTCAGTTTGTTTCACTTAACTTTGGCATACTATATTTGATATTTATACTAAATTTTTATGTATAATTTATTTATACTAAATTTTATTTATAATATATTTATGTATAATAATTTAATTTTTTGAAAATTTTAAATATTTTATTTTAAAGATACATTACATTTTATAGATTAAATTTAAATATGTGTATATATGATCATTATATTTATAAGTTTAATTATATTAGATATTTTTAAGATAATAATTTATGCAATTTTGATTTATATGTTAATCTACTATTTCATAGATATATAAACGATGTTTTTTGATTTTATTAAAAGTTGTTTAAGGCATACCGCCACACGCACGCAATGTGAATTCACAAATATTTTTAAAAATGTTATTTATTTTTTGTTCCATAATATTAATAATGATAGTGTTTTTTAATATGTGTAAAAATTTTAGCCATGAATTCAATCTAGAAATAGCATAAAAAGTAGTTTTTTGACCGTACTATTCAAAAATAAAAGTACTAATATTTTATTTATTATTTATTTAGTGTTTCTGACTAATTTATTTTAGTTTATAATGTTTTATAACTTATATATTACCGATTTATATGAAATAAAAACGAGATTGTTTACATTGAATTATTCTATATCATTGCACACATAAATGCTATATCATGTGACCATACTGGCCAATTAGAGAGTAGACAGGTTACGCTATATTTGTTTACATTGAAAACTTTGTTATTTGTGTTTTGCTATATTTTCATTACGGTTTATGATTTTGATTTCATTATTACTTTTACTATATTACTTATTTTATTTGAATATTATTTATATTGTATTCATACACATATACATTATATTTTATTATTAGTTATTTGTATTCATATTATTTATTTTAATTATATATATTTTAGTTTTATATTTATTTTATTTTGTTTACATTAATATTTATACTTTTATATCATTTATACTATATATTATATATAATTATATATACTTATATATATTATACATATATTATTCATAATATAAATTATTATTATTCAATTAGTTATTCTTATTTTATAGTTATTTTCAATTACATTTATATATTTTTAAAATAAAATCAATTGCTTTTTATGCTGTGTATAACTTCAAAGGGAATTTACTCAGAATAAATTAATTCGCGCTAGGTATATGTGTATAAATGTAGAGAACTCAAAAACTATTATATGTATCATACTAATTTTTGTAGCATTGTATAAAAAACAAATATATACACAATCCTATAGAACATATAATTCAATATTGTTATATATATAATTGAAAAAATATCAATTTCTATAGAATTTAAATATTAAAAAATATAAAGTTTTTTATGTATATATTTATATATGAATTATACACACTATGAAAAAGTTTATTCTATAGGATTGTACATGTGAATGTATTTAATATAATGAAAAAAAACTAGCTCAATTCATTGAATTGAATGCGCTGCGCCTAACTTTGTATAGACCCATTATTTGCTATCTTAATACATTGTGGCGTGTGTGTGGCGGTATGCCCTTAAATGTTAATTAATTACAGATGCATATATTATAATAATCTCTTAAGTTAAATTAATGATATATATATATATATATATGTGTCCCTTAATGATATAATACATGATTTTAAATTTTACTATATTTATTAAAATTTATAAAACTAGATAGATAATTTATTTTCTTAACCCTTTGAGTCCTAACCGTTTTTAATATAATGTGAAAAATAATGTATATTTTAAAAAAAGTGCACCTTTTTACAAAATGATTATTCATATTAAAATATTGATAATTATATATTACAAGTTATATTTATAAAGTATATAATATATTATATAAATCTGGAAAAAAATGGAATTTAATTATTCGTAATATTAATTAATTTTTACTTCAAAATAGTATCATATTTCAATCAATAAATACTCATAAAATATTATAATATACATATTGATTCTTCTAAATAAAATGTTTATAACATTCTACTTAATAATAAACTGAAAAAATATTCTATATAATTAATTATTATTTTAATTGATATATTTATTTAATTAAAATTGATCAAGTATTATTATAAGTATATTAAAGTATTTTCATAATAAATGTTATATAATGTTGTATTTTAACATAATACTCAAAATATATATATATATATATATATATATAGCTCTATTAATACTCCTATATATATATATATAATAAATATCATTATGGAAGTTTCACTGTAAAATATGTAAAAGAATCATCATGTATTATAAATATAAAATAAATCTATATATTATTCAGGTAACTTTTACACGAATAACTCTAGTTATTACTATAATAATAATGTGTACGGTTTCATGTTGTATACTTTCTATGTAGACACTCAATTATTGAAATTGACATGATTTTACAGCGATGCTAACTAAATTCCTCGTGAATCAAACTCGCTATCGATGCACCTCATTACACCATGACCTTGACCTCTAAAACAGCGGCGACGAACTCGTGATCACGGAACTATTGTTCAGCGGCGCTTTCAACAATCTGACTTCATCGGAGTGCGCCGCCTTATTATCGGTGTTTGTCCTTCAGGAGAAGTCCAAGGACAAACACGTTCTCAAGGACAACATGAAGATACCACTGCGCACTCTACAGGTATGTGTGTGTACTAGTGTTTACTACGAGGTACTATAGCACTAACTGCAATATGTTTAATCGTTTATTACAAAATTATTTAAATCAATGAATAATACTAAGATTTTTAGAAGAATTTTGTTTTTCTTCTATCGTTTTCTAGTTAATAATATGAATTTGCCTTCTCCTCCTAAAGGGCTACAATATAAGCCATACCATTCTGTTGTTGTCGTCGCCCGTTCATGAAAAATGTTTATAATTATTATAAATATTGTTGATATGATTTTCTCTGGTTCATTTTCTCTAGTACGTATTAATTAAATTAAAAAATATTTACAACCGTCGACTAAGATATTTCTTGGAAACACGTGCAACTTAGGCGATTGTGCGTAATTTACTAATACACTGCCTACATTAAGAGGGCGAGTGCCGCACATTTTATAAATAGATTTTGACATGTAGGAGATAGGGAATTGGTGAGTGTTTTAAAAACACTAAGTAATTTTATACAATGTAGTTAGACTTAATATCTAATTTTGTTTTATTGTATAGAGTTTATTATCATCTATATGATAGAAGTTCTATTTTTGTATTCCACTAAATATATTATATTTTATTATTTATATGATTTTTTACTTTTTATAGTTAATTATATGTATTACATATTTTCATTATGAATAACACAATACAAATCGATCTTTCTTCGTGTATATATACAATTAAACATCGTTATAATAGTAAAGATTTGAATAACATTCATAAAAGTTTTAAAAAAAGTCAGGGTTTTTAATTTTGGTAGTAAAGTTATGAGAAAATCGAGTTCAAAGTAAATAGTTATTTTTATGGTAAATTTATTTATACTATATATATATATCTCTATAATATTACAAATTATATATATATATATATATATATATATATATATATATCTATGATTATAAATTACAGTATAAATACTATAAAAATTATAATATATAAAGAAATAATATTTGTAAATTTCATATATGTATACTATTTATTGATTTATCTAAATACCTTTGAGTATCTGTTAATTAGTAAATGATTGAATTACTGTTTCCTTCTTTCAAATACTTTGTATGTAATAATAATAAATAATAAACTGAAATGACGCAATAAGAAAAAACATGAATAAACTATCCTGTATAAGCTTTAATATTCATTGGCTACTGCATGTTATGTAGTGTCACCTATATACATCTATTCATACATTCAACTCATAAATATACAAAATAATATGACAGTTGAAGATAGCTTTCAAATTGTTCTAATCCATTGAGTATTCACAATGTTATCATATGATCTATATTCTTATATTTTTAATATTTTTAATAATATTTTGAAAAATAAAACGTCATTTATGAGATATTTTATATGATGAATATATATCACACTTTTTAGATGAATATATATATAAGTAATCAATTAAACATATTTTCTCGTAAAAAAAATAGATTACAAATTATTGTCATGATAAAACGAGTGGCGCTCATTCCCATGAGTATTATTGTTGTCGCAACGAAACAATACATTAGATGTTATATCTCGTATGTAATTTTATAATTATAGTTTTAAATTCTATTTTTCGTTATGTTATCAAGAGTGAGCTTTCATTACAATTATATATTCGTTCAATTCTAAAAGTTTAATTTTATATATTAAATAAATAGGAGACATATTTCAATACGTTGATTTAGAGTCTAAATTGTAGACGAAACATTTAAGAACATTTATTGAAAATATGTTTACATTTTGAATTATAACTAAGTGATTACTATACCTATGAAAATAGATTACTAATTCGGTAGATATATGTTTTCTTAGCAAAATCTCGAATACAACTATTAATATCATCACGACATCATCCTCTATCTCAGACTATCGCCGGAAACATCGCGAAGGTGTCGAACAGCTTTGACCTTGACCTCGAGGAAGAAGCCTACATCGATAGTTTCAAGCCTCAGATGATTGGACTCGTAGACATGTGGTGCCAGGGCTCCAGTTTCGCGAGCATTATCGAAATGACCGACATCTTTGAAGGTCGCGTCCTCGTACAATATCGACCGCATTATCTCAGCCCCGGCATTCACCGATTACATAATGAACCATTAATTAATTTTTAAAAATGGGTCTTAAAATATTATTTAGAAGTGCTCTTATATAATTGTGTATAAATAAATGATCGGCTCTCGTTAAAATCATGGATGCCTTAACATGAGAGCGGCTTCGAAGGGACATTAGAGCCATATATGGTTATAAGTGAATAACTTCATCTAAGTTCCTGGATGGGATGAAAGGACTCCGCCAAATAAAAATAACAATAACATATTCATCGATTACAATAGCATAGATTACAATAGAAAAGCAGATTTCAGTCTAGATGAGATCTTACGAACTCGAGTAAACCATATATTAGTATCGTCTACTGGCGAGTGAATGCCGAGATTACTCGCGACGCGCGTATTTAATGCGAAACTCTTCTATATGTTGCGGCAATTCTTTGTTTACAATACTATAAATGTGAATGTTTAATTAAAAAACCTAATTAAAATTACCCCGTTATATAAATTGTTGAATATAATACTAACATTTGTAATCATATATGTGCCTAGTGAACAAACACTAAGTTTATGTTAGTTATGTATTTCTTATTGTATACGAATATATAGTGTTAATGTAAGTTATGCTTTATCAATGGCCTATAATGGAATATCAAAGTTAATATTTAAAAGTCCGGATATTTCCTATAATAGCGCAAGTTTTGGCATTTCTAGTTTTCAAGCATAGATTACGATCACACATGCGATGAATAATAGCTGAGATAACAACGCCCTTCACTACATAACAACGCCCTTCACTAACTAACAATGCCCTTTATTACGTAACAACGCCCTTCACTACCTAACAACGCCCTTCACTAACTAACAATGCCCTTTATTACATAACAACGCCCTTCATAACATCAGGCTCTATTATTCGATGTATGCGCAGACTCGAGGAACTTCTGAGGGAGATGACATGCGCCGCTAAGAATATAGGAAATTCTGATTTAGAGCTCAAGTTTTCAGAAGGTAGCCTATCATTATAGCTGTTGTACCTACCTATTATCGTAGTATTATTGACTTTAGCATAGATCCTATATTATATATCATAAGTGCATATGATATTATTATTTTAACATATAAGTTTATATAAATTTATATACTTTATATTAGTTATATATGCTAATATAAGTTTATACATATATAACATAATAGTCCATATAATTAGATGTATTATCCTATGTATTTATAATATTAATAATTCATATAAATAATGTATGTACGCTGAACATTATACGAATGTATGAGTGTATTCAATATATAAATATATCAAGTGCATAAATTATATGTATTTTTTCTGCACAAATGTAGAGTTCATGTGAACATGCCTTCACTTATATTTCACTATAGCCAAAGAAAACAGATATGTATTTATTTATAAATTAATAATATATTAATATTGTTTAATTTTTTTTCTTTATAAAATTTAATATAAATCGGAAATGGAATTTCATTTAATCAAAGTCATACACCTTGTTTTGGTGAAAATAATTTGTTAACATTTTCATTAATAATTTTTCTATTCTATGATATGTTTTTTAAAATCTGTAAACAAATTATTCATGAAAACAGTCTAGAAATGACATAAAAAGTGATTTATATATATTCATTATATATGATATATAATTTATTCATATATATATTCAAATGCTGTTTTCTCTCAATAATGAATTCACACTAATAGTGCATGTATAAAGGCTATTATTATAAAATATTATTATTTTTTGTATTATACAAATAAAATATGTTTATATATTCCCATAAAAGTCATTTATTTTCTAATAATAGTAAAAATACAATCTATATAGAATAAATTACAATAAATAACAATTAAAAATGGTAATTTATATATATATTCACAATAGAATATATATAATAAATATATGTCTATGTGGATATACATCATAGATTTGTATTTCACATAGATCGGTATTGCTATATCTCGCCAATGTAAAATTCTTCAACATACATGGTGCCTCGATTTAGGAAACTTAAGATGGCCGAACTCATATGAACAATGCATTTAATAACAAATAATATTGATTTTTAAATATATTTGATTTCTTTTCTATAGAAATAATATTGATTTTTAAATACATTGGATTTCTTTTCTATAGAAAAGAAATTAAATGTATTTAAAAATCAATAATATTTGTTTGAATATTTGTTATTATGTCAAAAATACATTGTTCATATGATGTTCGGCCATCTTAAGTTTCATAAATCGAGGCACCATGTCTGTTGAAGAAAAACCATGTGAATACCAATCTATGTAAACTATAAATCTATGGTATACATGCATATATTATAAATACAATACAAACAAAAACAGATTTATTCAATGAATAGAATTCTGCATGTCTAGTTTTGTGTGGACCCATCATTTGCTATCTCTATACATACAATGGCGGGCGGGCATATGACATGCCCTTAAATACATTTCAAAATGTAATATTAAAAAAAAAAAAAATTAAACAAATATATTTATAAATTTATTTATATTTAGAGGTATGTATATAACAATAATTATTATTATTGTCATCAAAATAAGTTTTCAATAATATACAGACATCATTGATTGTACATACATTTTGTTATATTTGTTTTATAACTATATAATATTGCACACCTGATAGTCATAGCACTCAAGTAGTATACATTCCATATAGGTATTACATATCAAATGTACGTAAAACTTATAAACATTGGCAATATGACATTGCCACTTACTAATTATATCATGTGTGTGAAATTGCATAGAATTGTGTAATAATAAAATGACAAATTTGAGAATCTTGTTTTATAATATTACATCGCATATTTATGTTATATAATATATACCATAACAGAATAAATATTATTTAAAAATAAATTATAATAATTTGTATACATATATGTACAAATAATTTTTATCATTTAAGTTTCTATATTTGTTAAAGATGTTCGATTAACACTTATTAAGATTGATATACATTAATAGATATTTAGATTTCTAATTATTTCTATACTTAATTAATCCTTTGCCAAAGATTATTAAATAAGCATTGGTGTAGTTTACCCCACTATCGTTTCTAGTTTTATCATCTTCCTCTTTTAGTATAAAAATTTAATATAATACATTTTAATTATATCTCTACATATTTTACAGCTATCAAACTACTAAAGAGGGATATCGTGTTTGCCGCAAGTCTCTATTTTTAAAATAAAATATTTTAAAAACTTCTTATTCTCATACGTACATCATTTATATTAGTCATTTCAAGTAAAAAGTACTTATAAGATATATATTTATGAATACCATATATCTATATATATCTAAATGAATGTATCAAATATTATTAATAACATAAATTAATTATATAATTTATATTATTGATGTATTGCATGAATAATATTTAATATTTTTAAATTAAATTATTAATCTAATTAATAAATATCACATTTTATAACAAATATAATCTCAATTAAATTTTAAAATGGATTTAACATATATATAAATAGTAAACTAAAATACCATGAGATTCTAATTTGTACTTATTCTTAAATATAACTATGTGTTGTATTAATAATGTAATTATTGTAAAGAATAACAAGACAGGTTGGTATAAGTAATAGTATATTGTTATTAGCTTACAAACTTCTAAGTGTCATTCGATAAATTCTGGAATCAAATTAACAAAATATTCCTTTTATTGAATCCATTTTAACTATATAAATAATATTTTATTAATTTTAATATAAATATATTCGATTCTAAATAAGATTTAATTATAAAACCATTGATATATTATTGTAAATATTCTATAATATGATACATATTTTTTAATAATAATTATATAATTTATACTTATTAAAATTGTTACCCATAACTAACTTGCTTATCTGATAGATCTAAAACCTCTAATAGTTGTATAGATATTCAAAGAAAATAATTCAACAACTGCAAAGTAAGATACATTCTGAAATCTGATTGATGAAGATAATTCATTATTTGTTTACTCAAATATATCACATAAATATTTGTCAATTTTATTCTATAATTTCAATAAATAATATTTGTTTTGATTAGAGATATTTGAAATATTATAACTTTTTAAACCCCTATAATACACAAATAATGTAATATAAAGCAAATCCTAATCAAAAACTATTAATTATAATGAAATTCTATATAAAATAATTTTTTCAGATGTTGTAAAAACAGGTCTTTGAAATAATAAAAACCTATTTTCTATATAATTAAACCTAATATTGTATAATCCATTAATATATCATAGATTATGTAATATAAAACTTTATAAAAAATACTATATTACATGTATCATAATTATAGGATTATACAATATTTTCATTAATTTGTAATTTATTGATACATTTTTTTAATATATATTGAAATCTAAATATATTTTTATTAATTATATATATCCAAGCCCTATATTACATTTCGCGAAAAGATTTAAAATAAATATCACATATTTCATTTCTTCATTATGTAAAGGACACTATATAAAAAATTCTCAAATGTTTATAAGTTAACAAAAAACGTTATTTTACATATTAAATTTCATAGTAATTAACCAATTAGTAATTTTCAAATTCATTTCTAATGTATATATAATATATATATAAATAAACAGTTATTATCTCAATAACATTAATACATTAAATTATTACCTTTTTAAACACACTAATAGAGATATATTTATTTGTATTTATTTAGATATATTTATATGTTTATATACAATACCACAAATATTCTGCTAATTAGGAAATTATTAATTTCAAATAAATTTGTGAAAGCACCCTAAATTAATTATTTACATGTAAGCCCAGGTAATGAAACATTGTATTGATCCTCATAAATTGTTAAATAGCTAAATATAATATATATATATTTAACATAATTATTTTCACAATGGTAACATTTAGTTTTAAATTTAATTCTAATAAACTATAATAATACATATGAACTATACCATGTAATACAATTAGTAAAAAAAATATCTCATTTCATATTGGAAACATAACAAATAAATATTAACTCAGTATATCAATTATTTTCCTACAAAATTAATTGTTATTTTAAATAAATTAATAGAAATGTGTTCTTTAATTGTTTATAATAAATAACTTTATTTATCTCATATTATTTAAATCTAACTATATTATTAAAAAAGTAAGTAATATTTTTAAGATAATTTAATTGGTATTGAATAATATTTACAAATATACAAAATATACATTAAGAGGTGGTCACTTATTAATCAATTATTCACTGATATCCATATCATTATCACTAATAGGTTCCTGTCGTATTTCGATATCGATTGGTTTGTATACAAATGGTTCTGTAATCATGGCACGCAGTCGTCTCAGCTCTTCTTCAGGATCTAGTTTCTCTTTCTTTATTTTTATTTTCTTGATATTCATCACGTGAGTCGAAGCTCCGCCTCCAAACACGCATCCACCAGCTGGTGCCCTCTGGCGTCTATTTCGTCGGTTAGTATCGGGTGATATCTCACTGCGAACACTTTCAGCTGCAGGTTTTTCAGCTTTAGCAAGCTGACGGTCATATGATCTAGATACGACGAATGATAATGTATTAATAAAACTTAGTTTTTAATAATTATAATTAATTATTTAACAACTCACTACTTCAATAATAACCTGCGTTTATGTTTACGCTCTCGAGAATGAGCCTGTTGTCCATCACGTGACCTAGATCTGCGATGATAGCGGCGGCTCTCCCTGCTGCGAGACCTATTACGATGCCTATTCGGGCTCCTGCGATGGTGGTCTCTGCTTCTAGATCTCCGATGCCGGTTTCTACTTCTAGACCTACGGTAAAGGTGAACAGGAATACATTTTTTTGAAATTTTAGTATAAAACGAAAGTTAAAATCTTATGTTCTAATACAAACAAATAAATCTATACAAAATGTGACCAAATTTGGAAAAGTTTTGACTAATCGCCCTTTCAAATTTAAGTATAATTTTAAATGAAAAAGTTTTGATGAAACTCATTCTTTATCTTATAATATTTAGTTATATAATAAAATACTTCTAAATCATAAATTTAAAAATAAAATCCTAGACATTTCGAGGAATTTTCTAGAATTGTAAAAATATATATATATATATATATAATATAAATATGTTATAACTAAATAAACTCATTATTTACAACAAAAGAATTAGTTTTTTCAACAACAAAAGGGCATGTTTTTTTACTAGAAATTTTGCAAAATTTGTATGCTTAAAATAAATATTAGTTCGATAACATTCATAACTGTATATTGCTTACTTTACCAATCGATAGTAAATTTTTATTAACAAAATTTACCATTGACACAATATTTAATTACGATATATATTTTTGGTTATATATTATATAGTTTGCTGCAAATTATCTTTAAAGTTATTTTAATGAAACTTTGACGGTCTGGAATAAAAACTAAATTAAAATAAAATCTGATATATTTATTATACTTAGAATTCAAATATCTATATGATACAAACTATCCCTACATATTTTTTCACCATCATTTATTTATATTTAGAGGTATGTATATAACAATAATTATTATTATTGTCATCAAAATAAGTTTTCAATAATATACAGACATCATTGATTGTACATACATTTTGTTATATTTGTTTTATAACTATATAATATTGCACACCTGATAGTCATAGCACTCAAGTAGTATACATTCCATATAGGTATTACATATCAAATGTACGTAAAACTTATAAACATTGGCAATATGACATTGCCACTTACTAATTATATCATGTGTGTGAAATTGCATAGAATTGTGTAATAATAAAATGACAAATTTGAGAATCTTGTTTTATAATATTACATCGCATATTTATGTTATATAATATATACCATAACAGAATAAATATTATTTAAAAATAAATTATAATAATTTGTATACATATATGTACAAATAATTTTTATCATTTAAGTTTCTATATTTGTTAAAGATGTTCGATTAACACTTATTAAGATTGATATACATTAATAGATATTTAGATTTCTAATTATTTCTATACTTAATTAATCCTTTGCCAAAGATTATTAAATAAGCATTGGTGTAGTTTACCCCACTATCGTTTCTAGTTTTATCATCTTCCTCTTTTAGTATAAAAATTTAATATAATACATTTTAATTATATCTCTACATATTTTACAGCTATCAAACTACTAAAGAGGGATATCGTGTTTGCCGCAAGTCTCTATTTTTAAAATAAAATATTTTAAAAACTTCTTATTCTCATACGTACATCATTTATATTAGTCATTTCAAGTAAAAAGTACTTATAAGATATATATTTATGAATACCATATATCTATATATATCTAAATGAATGTATCAAATATTATTAATAACATAAATTAATTATATAATTTATATTATTGATGTATTGCATGAATAATATTTAATATTTTTAAATTAAATTATTAATCTAATTAATAAATATCACATTTTATAACAAATATAATCTCAATTAAATTTTAAAATGGATTTAACATATATATAAATAGTAAACTAAAATACCATGAGATTCTAATTTGTACTTATTCTTAAATATAACTATGTGTTGTATTAATAATGTAATTATTGTAAAGAATAACAAGACAGGTTGGTATAAGTAATAGTATATTGTTATTAGCTTACAAACTTCTAAGTGTCATTCGATAAATTCTGGAATCAAATTAACAAAATATTCCTTTTATTGAATCCATTTTAACTATATAAATAATATTTTATTAATTTTAATATAAATATATTCGATTCTAAATAAGATTTAATTATAAAACCATTGATATATTATTGTAAATATTCTATAATATGATACATATTTTTTAATAATAATTATATAATTTATACTTATTAAAATTGTTACCCATAACTAACTTGCTTATCTGATAGATCTAAAACCTCTAATAGTTGTATAGATATTCAAAGAAAATAATTCAACAACTGCAAAGTAAGATACATTCTGAAATCTGATTGATGAAGATGATTCATTATTTGTTTACTCAAATATATCACATAAATATTTGTCAATTTTATTCTATAATTTCAATAAATAATATTTGTTTTGATTAGAGATATTTGAAATATTATAACTTTTTAAACCCCTATAATACACAAATAATGTAATATAAAGCAAATCCTAATCAAAAACTATTAATTATAATGAAATTCTATATAAAATAATTTTTTCAGATGTTGTAAAAACAGGTCTTTGAAATAATAAAAACCTATTTTCTATATAATTAAACCTAATATTGTATAATCCATTAATATATCATAGATTATGTAATATAAAACTTTATAAAAAATACTATATTACATGTATCATAATTATAGGATTATACAATATTTTCATTAATTTGTAATTTATTGATACATTTTTTTAATATATATTGAAATCTAAATATATTTTTATTAATTATATATATCCAAGCCCTATATTACATTTCGCGAAAAGATTTAAAATAAATATCACATATTTCATTTCTTCATTATGTAAAGGACACTATATAAAAAATTCTCAAATGTTTATAAGTTAACAAAAAACGTTATTTTACATATTAAATTTCACAGTAATTAACCAATTAGTAATTTTCAAATTCATTTCTAATGTATATATAATATATATATAAATAAACAGTTATTATCTCAATAACATTAATACATTAAATTATTACCTTTTTAAACACACTAATAGAGATATATTTATTTGTATTTATTTAGATGTATTTATATGTTTATATACAATACCACAAATATCTGCTAATTAGGAAATTATTAATTTCAAATAAATTTGTGAAAGCACCCTAAATTAATTATTTACATGTAAGCCCAGGTAATGAAACATTGTATTGATCCTCATAAATTGTTAAATAGCTAAATATAATATATATATATTTAACATAATTATTTTCACAATGGTAACATTTAGTTTTAAATTTAATTCTAATAAACTATAATGATACATATGAACTATACCATGTAATACAATTAGTAAAAAAAATATCTCATTTCATATTGGAAACATAACAAATAAATATTAACTCAGTATATCAATTATTTTCCTACAAAATTAATTGTTATTTTAAATAAATTAATAGAAATGTGTTCTTTAATTGTTTATAATAAATAACTTTATTTATCTCATATTATTTAAATCTAACTATATTATTAAAAAAGTAAGTAATATTTTTAAGATAATTTAATTGGTATTGAATAATATTTACAAATATACAAAATATACATTAAGAGGTGGTCACTTATTAATCAATTATTCACTGATATCCATATCATTATCACTAATAGGTTCCTGTCGTATTTCGATATCGATTGGTTTGTATACAAATGGTTCTGTAATCATGGCACGCAGTCGTCTCAGCTCTTCTTCAGGATCTAGTTTCTCTTTCTTTATTTTTATTTTCTTGATATTCATCACGTGAGTCGAAGCTCCGCCTCCAAACACGCATCCACCAGCTGGTGCCCTCTGGCGTCTATTTCGTCGGTTAGTATCGGGTGATATCTCACTGCGAACACTTTCAGCTGCAGGTTTTTCAGCTTTAGCAAGCTGACGGTCATATGATCTAGATATGACGAATGATAATGTATTAATAAAACTTAGTTTTTAATAATTATAATTAATTATTTAACAACTCACTACTTCAATAATAACCTGCGTTTATGTTTACGCTCTCGAGAATGAGCCTGTTGTCCATCACGTGACCTAGATCTGCGATGATAGCGGCGGCTCTCCCTGCTGCGAGACCTATTACGATGCCTATTCGGGCTCCTGCGATGGTGGTCTCTGCTTCTAGATCTCCGATGCCGGTTTCTACTTCTAGACCTACGGTAAAGGTGAACAGGAATACATTTTTTTGAAATTTTAGTATAAAACGAAAGTTAAAATCTTATGTTCTAATACAAACAAATAAATCTATACAAAATGTGACCAAATTTGGAAAAGTTTTGACTAATCGCCCTTTCAAATTTAAGTATAATTTTAAATGAAAAAGTTTTGATGAAACTCATTCTTTATCTTATAATATTTAGTTATATAATAAAATACTTCTAAATCATAAATTTAAAAATAAAATCCTAGACATTTCGAGGAATTTTCTAGAATTGTAAAAATATATATATATATATATAATATAAATATGTTATAACTAAATAAACTCATTATTTACAACAAAAGAATTAGTTTTTTCAACAACAAAAGGGCATGTTTTTTTACTAGAAATTTTGCAAAATTTGTATGCTTAAAATAAATATTAGTTCGATAACATTCATAACTGTATATTGCTTACTTTACCAATCGATAGTAAATTTTTATTAACAAAATTTACCATTGACACAATATTTAATTACGATATATATTTTTGGTTATATATTATATAGTTTGCTGCAAATTATCTTTAAAGTTATTTTAATGAAACTTTGACGGTCTGGAATAAAAACTAAATTAAAATAAAATCTGATATATTTATTATACTTAGAATTCAAATATCTATATGATACAAACTATCCCTACATATTTTTTCACCATCATTTATTTATATTTAGAGGTATGTATATAACAATAATTATTATTATTGTCATCAAAATAAGTTTTCAATAATATACAGACATCATTGATTGTACATACATTTTGTTATATTTGTTTTATAACTATATAATATTGCACACCTGATAGTCATAGCACTCAAGTAGTATACATTCCATATAGGTATTACATATCAAATGTACGTAAAACTTATAAACATTGGCAATATGACATTGCCACTTACTAATTATATCATGTGTGTGAAATTGCATAGAATTGTGTAATAATAAAATGACAAATTTGAGAATCTTGTTTTATAATATTACATCGCATATTTATGTTATATAATATATACCATAACAGAATAAATATTATTTAAAAATAAATTATAATAATTTGTATACATATATGTACAAATAATTTTTATCATTTAAGTTTCTATATTTGTTAAAGATGTTCGATTAACACTTATTAAGATTGATATACATTAATAGATATTTAGATTTCTAATTATTTCTATACTTAATTAATCCTTTGCCAAAGATTATTAAATAAGCATTGGTGTAGTTTACCCCACTATCGTTTCTAGTTTTATCATCTTCCTCTTTTAGTATAAAAATTTAATATAATACATTTTAATTATATCTCTACATATTTTACAGCTATCAAACTACTAAAGAGGGATATCGTGTTTGCCGCAAGTCTCTATTTTTAAAATAAAATATTTTAAAAACTTCTTATTCTCATACGTACATCATTTATATTAGTCATTTCAAGTAAAAAGTACTTATAAGATATATATTTATGAATACCATATATCTATATATATCTAAATGAATGTATCAAATATTATTAATAACATAAATTAATTATATAATTTATATTATTGATGTATTGCATGAATAATATTTAATATTTTTAAATTAAATTATTAATCTAATTAATAAATATCACATTTTATAACAAATATAATCTCAATTAAATTTTAAAATGGATTTAACATATATATAAATAGTAAACTAAAATACCATGAGATTCTAATTTGTACTTATTCTTAAATATAACTATGTGTTGTATTAATAATGTAATTATTGTAAAGAATAACAAGACAGGTTGGTATAAGTAATAGTATATTGTTATTAGCTTACAAACTTCTAAGTGTCATTCGATAAATTCTGGAATCAAATTAACAAAATATTCCTTTTATTGAATCCATTTTAACTATATAAATAATATTTTATTAATTTTAATATAAATATATTCGATTCTAAATAAGATTTAATTATAAAACCATTGATATATTATTGTAAATATTCTATAATATGATACATATTTTTTAATAATAATTATATAATTTATACTTATTAAAATTGTTACCCATAACTAACTTGCTTATCTGATAGATCTAAAACCTCTAATAGTTGTATAGATATTCAAAGAAAATAATTCAACAACTGCAAAGTAAGATACATTCTGAAATCTGATTGATGAAGATGATTCATTATTTGTTTACTCAAATATATCACATAAATATTTGTCAATTTTATTCTATAATTTCAATAAATAATATTTGTTTTGATTAGAGATATTTGAAATATTATAACTTTTTAAACCCCTATAATACACAAATAATGTAATATAAAGCAAATCCTAATCAAAAACTATTAATTATAATGAAATTCTATATAAAATAATTTTTTCAGATGTTGTAAAAACAGGTCTTTGAAATAATAAAAACCTATTTTCTATATAATTAAACCTAATATTGTATAATCCATTAATATATCATAGATTATGTAATATAAAACTTTATAAAAAATACTATATTACATGTATCATAATTATAGGATTATACAATATTTTCATTAATTTGTAATTTATTGATACATTTTTTTAATATATATTGAAATCTAAATATATTTTTATTAATTATATATATCCAAGCCCTATATTACATTTCGCGAAAAGATTTAAAATAAATATCACATATTTCATTTCTTCATTATGTAAAGGACACTATATAAAAAATTCTCAAATGTTTATAAGTTAACAAAAAACGTTATTTTACATATTAAATTTCACAGTAATTAACCAATTAGTAATTTTCAAATTCATTTCTAATGTATATATAATATATATATAAATAAACAGTTATTATCTCAATAACATTAATACATTAAATTATTACCTTTTTAAACACACTAATAGAGATATATTTATTTGTATTTATTTAGATGTATTTATATGTTTATATACAATACCACAAATATTCTGCTAATTAGGAAATTATTAATTTCAAATAAATTTGTGAAAGCACCCTAAATTAATTATTTACATGTAAGCCCAGGTAATGAAACATTGTATTGATCCTCATAAATTGTTAAATAGCTAAATATAATATATATATATATTTAACATAATTATTTTCACAATGGTAACATTTAGTTTTAAATTTAATTCTAATAAACTATAATGATACATATGAACTATACCATGTAATACAATTAGTAAAAAAAATATCTCATTTCATATTGGAAACATAACAAATAAATATTAACTCAGTATATCAATTATTTTCCTACAAAATTAATTGTTATTTTAAATAAATTAATAGAAATGTGTTCTTTAATTGTTTATAATAAATAACTTTATTTATCTCATATTATTTAAATCTAACTATATTATTAAAAAAGTAAGTAATATTTTTAAGATAATTTAATTGGTATTGAATAATATTTACAAATATACAAAATATACATTAAGAGGTGGTCACTTATTAATCAATTATTCACTGATATCCATATCATTATCACTAATAGGTTCCTGTCGTATTTCGATATCGATTGGTTTGTATACAAATGGTTCTGTAATCATGGCACGCAGTCGTCTCAGCTCTTCTTCAGGATCTAGTTTCTCTTTCTTTATTTTTATTTTCTTGATATTCATCACGTGAGTCGAAGCTCCGCCTCCAAACACGCATCCACCAGCTGGTGCCCTCTGGCGTCTATTTCGTCGGTTAGTATCGGGTGATATCTCACTGCGAACACTTTCAGCTGCAGGTTTTTCAGCTTTAGCAAGCTGACGGTCATATGATCTAGATATGACGAATGATAATGTATTAATAAAACTTAGTTTTTAATAATTATAATTAATTATTTAACAACTCACTACTTCAATAATAACCTGCGTTTATGTTTACGCTCTCGAGAATGAGCCTGTTGTCCATCACGTGACCTAGATCTGCGATGATAGCGGCGGCTCTCCCTGCTGCGAGACCTATTACGATGCCTATTCGGGCTCCTGCGATGGTGGTCTCTGCTTCTAGATCTCCGATGCCGGTTTCTACTTCTAGACCTACGGTAAAGGTGAACAGGAATACATTTTTTTGAAATTTTAGTATAAAACGAAAGTTAAAATCTTATGTTCTAATACAAACAAATAAATCTATACAAAATGTGACCAAATTTGGAAAAGTTTTGACTAATCGCCCTTTCAAATTTAAGTATAATTTTAAATGAAAAAGTTTTGATGAAACTCATTCTTTATCTTATAATATTTAGTTATATAATAAAATACTTCTAAATCATAAATTTAAAAATAAAATCCTAGACATTTCGAGGAATTTTCTAGAATTGTAAAAATATATATATATATATATAATATAAATATGTTATAACTAAATAAACTCATTATTTACAACAAAAGAATTAGTTTTTTCAACAACAAAAGGGCATGTTTTTTTACTAGAAATTTTGCAAAATTTGTATGCTTAAAATAAATATTAGTTCGATAACATTCATAACTGTATATTGCTTACTTTACCAATCGATAGTAAATTTTTATTAACAAAATTTACCATTGACACAATATTTAATTACGATATATATTTTTGGTTATATATTATATAGTTTGCTGCAAATTATCTTTAAAGTTATTTTAATGAAACTTTGACGGTCTGGAATAAAAACTAAATTAAAATAAAATCTGATATATTTATTATACTTAGAATTCAAATATCTATATGATACAAACTATCCCTACATATTTTTTCACCATCATTTATTTATATTTAGAGGTATGTATATAACAATAATTATTATTATTGTCATCAAAATAAGTTTTCAATAATATACAGACATCATTGATTGTACATACATTTTGTTATATTTGTTTTATAACTATATAATATTGCACACCTGATAGTCATAGCACTCAAGTAGTATACATTCCATATAGGTATTACATATCAAATGTACGTAAAACTTATAAACATTGGCAATATGACATTGCCACTTACTAATTATATCATGTGTGTGAAATTGCATAGAATTGTGTAATAATAAAATGACAAATTTGAGAATCTTGTTTTATAATATTACATCGCATATTTATGTTATATAATATATACCATAACAGAATAAATATTATTTAAAAATAAATTATAATAATTTGTATACATATATGTACAAATAATTTTTATCATTTAAGTTTCTATATTTGTTAAAGATGTTCGATTAACACTTATTAAGATTGATATACATTAATAGATATTTAGATTTCTAATTATTTCTATACTTAATTAATCCTTTGCCAAAGATTATTAAATAAGCATTGGTGTAGTTTACCCCACTATCGTTTCTAGTTTTATCATCTTCCTCTTTTAGTATAAAAATTTAATATAATACATTTTAATTATATCTCTACATATTTTACAGCTATCAAACTACTAAAGAGGGATATCGTGTTTGCCGCAAGTCTCTATTTTTAAAATAAAATATTTTAAAAACTTCTTATTCTCATACGTACATCATTTATATTAGTCATTTCAAGTAAAAAGTACTTATAAGATATATATTTATGAATACCATATATCTATATATATCTAAATGAATGTATCAAATATTATTAATAACATAAATTAATTATATAATTTATATTATTGATGTATTGCATGAATAATATTTAATATTTTTAAATTAAATTATTAATCTAATTAATAAATATCACATTTTATAACAAATATAATCTCAATTAAATTTTAAAATGGATTTAACATATATATAAATAGTAAACTAAAATACCATGAGATTCTAATTTGTACTTATTCTTAAATATAACTATGTGTTGTATTAATAATGTAATTATTGTAAAGAATAACAAGACAGGTTGGTATAAGTAATAGTATATTGTTATTAGCTTACAAACTTCTAAGTGTCATTCGATAAATTCTGGAATCAAATTAACAAAATATTCCTTTTATTGAATCCATTTTAACTATATAAATAATATTTTATTAATTTTAATATAAATATATTCGATTCTAAATAAGATTTAATTATAAAACCATTGATATATTATTGTAAATATTCTTTAATATGATACATATTTTTTAATAATAATTATATAATTTATACTTATTAAAATTGTTACCCATAACTAACTTGCTTATCTGATAGATCTAAAACCTCTAATAGTTGTATAGATATTCAAAGAAAATAATTCAACAACTGCAAAGTAAGATACATTCTGAAATCTGATTGATGAAGATGATTCATTATTTGTTTACTCAAATATATCACATAAATATTTGTCAATTTTATTCTATAATTTCAATAAATAATATTTGTTTTGATTAGAGATATTTGAAATATTATAACTTTTTAAACCCCTATAATACACAAATAATGTAATATAAAGCAAATCCTAATCAAAAACTATTAATTATAATGAAATTCTATATAAAATAATTTTTTCAGATGTTGTAAAAACAGGTCTTTGAAATAATAAAAACCTATTTTCTATATAATTAAACCTAATATTGTATAATCCATTAATATATCATAGATTATGTAATATAAAACTTTATAAAAAATACTATATTACATGTATCATAATTATAGGATTATACAATATTTTCATTAATTTGTAATTTATTGATACATTTTTTTAATATATATTGAAATCTAAATATATTTTTATTAATTATATATATCCAAGCCCTATATTACATTTCGCGAAAAGATTTAAAATAAATATCACATATTTCATTTCTTCATTATGTAAAGGACACTATATAAAAAATTCTCAAATGTTTATAAGTTAACAAAAAACGTTATTTTACATATTAAATTTCACAGTAATTAACCAATTAGTAATTTTCAAATTCATTTCTAATGTATATATAATATATATATAAATAAACAGTTATTATCTCAATAACATTAATACATTAAATTATTACCTTTTTAAACACACTAATAGAGATATATTTATTTGTATTTATTTAGATGTATTTATATGTTTATATACAATACCACAAATATTCTGCTAATTAGGAAATTATTAATTTCAAATAAATTTGTGAAAGCACCCTAAATTAATTATTTACATGTAAGCCCAGGTAATGAAACATTGTATTGATCCTCATAAATTGTTAAATAGCTAAATATAATATATATATATTTAACATAATTATTTTCACAATGGTAACATTTAGTTTTAAATTTAATTCTAATAAACTATAATGATACATATGAACTATACCATGTAATACAATTAGTAAAAAAAATATCTCATTTCATATTGGAAACATAACAAATAAATATTAACTCAGTATATCAATTATTTTCCTACAAAATTAATTGTTATTTTAAATAAATTAATAGAAATGTGTTCTTTAATTGTTTATAATAAATAACTTTATTTATCTCATATTATTTAAATCTAACTATATTATTAAAAAAGTAAGTAATATTTTTAAGATAATTTAATTGGTATTGAATAATATTTACAAATATACAAAATATACATTAAGAGGTGGTCACTTATTAATCAATTATTCACTGATATCCATATCATTATCACTAATAGGTTCCTGTCGTATTTCGATATCGATTGGTTTGTATACAAATGGTTCTGTAATCATGGCACGCAGTCGTCTCAGCTCTTCTTCAGGATCTAGTTTCTCTTTCTTTATTTTTATTTTCTTGATATTCATCACGTGAGTCGAAGCTCCGCCTCCAAACACGCATCCACCAGCTGGTGCCCTCTGGCGTCTATTTCGTCGGTTAGTATCGGGTGATATCTCACTGCGAACACTTTCAGCTGCAGGTTTTTCAGCTTTAGCAAGCTGACGGTCATATGATCTAGATATGACGAATGATAATGTATTAATAAAACTTAGTTTTTAATAATTATAATTAATTATTTAACAACTCACTACTTCAATAATAACCTGCGTTTATGTTTACGCTCTCGAGAATGAGCCTGTTGTCCATCACGTGACCTAGATCTGCGATGATAGCGGCGGCTCTCCCTGCTGCGAGACCTATTACGATGCCTATTCGGGCTCCTGCGATGGTGGTCTCTGCTTCTAGATCTCCGATGCCGGTTTCTACTTCTAGACCTACGGTAAAGGTGAACAGGAATACATTTTTTTGAAATTTTAGTATAAAACGAAAGTTAAAATCTTATGTTCTAATACAAACAAATAAATCTATACAAAATGTGACCAAATTTGGAAAAGTTTTGACTAATCGCCCTTTCAAATTTAAGTATAATTTTAAATGAAAAAGTTTTGATGAAACTCATTCTTTATCTTATAATATTTAGTTATATAATAAAATACTTCTAAATCATAAATTTAAAAATAAAATCCTAGACATTTCGAGGAATTTTCTAGAATTGTAAAAATATATATATATATATATAATATAAATATGTTATAACTAAATAAACTCATTATTTACAACAAAAGAATTAGTTTTTTCAACAACAAAAGGGCATGTTTTTTTACTAGAAATTTTGCAAAATTTGTATGCTTAAAATAAATATTAGTTCGATAACATTCATAACTGTATATTGCTTACTTTACCAATCGATAGTAAATTTTTATTAACAAAATTTACCATTGACACAATATTTAATTACGATATATATTTTTGGTTATATATTATATAGTTTGCTGCAAATTATCTTTAAAGTTATTTTAATGAAACTTTGACGGTCTGGAATAAAAACTAAATTAAAATAAAATCTGATATATTTATTATACTTAGAATTCAAATATCTATATGATACAAACTATCCCTACATATTTTTTCACCATCATTTATTTATATTTAGAGGTATGTATATAACAATAATTATTATTATTGTCATCAAAATAAGTTTTCAATAATATACAGACATCATTGATTGTACATACATTTTGTTATATTTGTTTTATAACTATATAATATTGCACACCTGATAGTCATAGCACTCAAGTAGTATACATTCCATATAGGTATTACATATCAAATGTACGTAAAACTTATAAACATTGGCAATATGACATTGCCACTTACTAATTATATCATGTGTGTGAAATTGCATAGAATTGTGTAATAATAAAATGACAAATTTGAGAATCTTGTTTTATAATATTACATCGCATATTTATGTTATATAATATATACCATAACAGAATAAATATTATTTAAAAATAAATTATAATAATTTGTATACATATATGTACAAATAATTTTTATCATTTAAGTTTCTATATTTGTTAAAGATGTTCGATTAACACTTATTAAGATTGATATACATTAATAGATATTTAGATTTCTAATTATTTCTATACTTAATTAATCCTTTGCCAAAGATTATTAAATAAGCATTGGTGTAGTTTACCCCACTATCGTTTCTAGTTTTATCATCTTCCTCTTTTAGTATAAAAATTTAATATAATACATTTTAATTATATCTCTACATATTTTACAGCTATCAAACTACTAAAGAGGGATATCGTGTTTGCCGCAAGTCTCTATTTTTAAAATAAAATATTTTAAAAACTTCTTATTCTCATACGTACATCATTTATATTAGTCATTTCAAGTAAAAAGTACTTATAAGATATATATTTATGAATACCATATATCTATATATATCTAAATGAATGTATCAAATATTATTAATAACATAAATTAATTATATAATTTATATTATTGATGTATTGCATGAATAATATTTAATATTTTTAAATTAAATTATTAATCTAATTAATAAATATCACATTTTATAACAAATATAATCTCAATTAAATTTTAAAATGGATTTAACATATATATAAATAGTAAACTAAAATACCATGAGATTCTAATTTGTACTTATTCTTAAATATAACTATGTGTTGTATTAATAATGTAATTATTGTAAAGAATAACAAGACAGGTTGGTATAAGTAATAGTATATTGTTATTAGCTTACAAACTTCTAAGTGTCATTCGATAAATTCTGGAATCAAATTAACAAAATATTCCTTTTATTGAATCCATTTTAACTATATAAATAATATTTTATTAATTTTAATATAAATATATTCGATTCTAAATAAGATTTAATTATAAAACCATTGATATATTATTGTAAATATTCTATAATATGATACATATTTTTTAATAATAATTATATAATTTATACTTATTAAAATTGTTACCCATAACTAACTTGCTTATCTGATAGATCTAAAACCTCTAATAGTTGTATAGATATTCAAAGAAAATAATTCAACAACTGCAAAGTAAGATACATTCTGAAATCTGATTGATGAAGATGATTCATTATTTGTTTACTCAAATATATCACATAAATATTTGTCAATTTTATTCTATAATTTCAATAAATAATATTTGTTTTGATTAGAGATATTTGAAATATTATAACTTTTTAAACCCCTATAATACACAAATAATGTAATATAAAGCAAATCCTAATCAAAAACTATTAATTATAATGAAATTCTATATAAAATAATTTTTTCAGATGTTGTAAAAACAGGTCTTTGAAATAATAAAAACCTATTTTCTATATAATTAAACCTAATATTGTATAATCCATTAATATATCATAGATTATGTAATATAAAACTTTATAAAAAATACTATATTACATGTATCATAATTATAGGATTATACAATATTTTCATTAATTTGTAATTTATTGATACATTTTTTTAATATATATTGAAATCTAAATATATTTTTATTAATTATATATATCCAAGCCCTATATTACATTTCGCGAAAAGATTTAAAATAAATATCACATATTTCATTTCTTCATTATGTAAAGGACACTATATAAAAAATTCTCAAATGTTTATAAGTTAACAAAAAACGTTATTTTACATATTAAATTTCACAGTAATTAACCAATTAGTAATTTTCAAATTCATTTCTAATGTATATATAATATATATATAAATAAACAGTTATTATCTCAATAACATTAATACATTAAATTATTACCTTTTTAAACACACTAATAGAGATATATTTATTTGTATTTATTTAGATGTATTTATATGTTTATATACAATACCACAAATATTCTGCTAATTAGGAAATTATTAATTTCAAATAAATTTGTGAAAGCACCCTAAATTAATTATTTACATGTAAGCCCAGGTAATGAAACATTGTATTGATCCTCATAAATTGTTAAATAGCTAAATATAATATATATATATTTAACATAATTATTTTCACAATGGTAACATTTAGTTTTAAATTTAATTCTAATAAACTATAATGATACATATGAACTATACCATGTAATACAATTAGTAAAAAAAATATCTCATTTCATATTGGAAACATAACAAATAAATATTAACTCAGTATATCAATTATTTTCCTACAAAATTAATTGTTATTTTAAATAAATTAATAGAAATGTGTTCTTTAATTGTTTATAATAAATAACTTTATTTATCTCATATTATTTAAATCTAACTATATTATTAAAAAAGTAAGTAATATTTTTAAGATAATTTAATTGGTATTGAATAATATTTACAAATATACAAAATATACATTAAGAGGTGGTCACTTATTAATCAATTATTCACTGATATCCATATCATTATCACTAATAGGTTCCTGTCGTATTTCGATATCGATTGGTTTGTATACAAATGGTTCTGTAATCATGGCACGCAGTCGTCTCAGCTCTTCTTCAGGATCTAGTTTCTCTTTCTTTATTTTTATTTTCTTGATATTCATCACGTGAGTCGAAGCTCCGCCTCCAAACACGCATCCACCAGCTGGTGCCCTCTGGCGTCTATTTCGTCGGTTAGTATCGGGTGATATCTCACTGCGAACACTTTCAGCTGCAGGTTTTTCAGCTTTAGCAAGCTGACGGTCATATGATCTAGATATGACGAATGATAATGTATTAATAAAACTTAGTTTTTAATAATTATAATTAATTATTTAACAACTCACTACTTCAATAATAACCTGCGTTTATGTTTACGCTCTCGAGAATGAGCCTGTTGTCCATCACGTGACCTAGATCTGCGATGATAGCGGCGGCTCTCCCTGCTGCGAGACCTATTACGATGCCTATTCGGGCTCCTGCGATGGTGGTCTCTGCTTCTAGATCTCCGATGCCGGTTTCTACTTCTAGACCTACGGTAAAGGTGAACAGGAATACATTTTTTTGAAATTTTAGTATAAAACGAAAGTTAAAATCTTATGTTCTAATACAAACAAATAAATCTATACAAAATGTGACCAAATTTGGAAAAGTTTTGACTAATCGCCCTTTCAAATTTAAGTATAATTTTAAATGAAAAAGTTTTGATGAAACTCATTCTTTATCTTATAATATTTAGTTATATAATAAAATACTTCTAAATCATAAATTTAAAAATAAAATCCTAGACATTTCGAGGAATTTTCTAGAATTGTAAAAATATATATATATATATATAATATAAATATGTTATAACTAAATAAACTCATTATTTACAACAAAAGAATTAGTTTTTTCAACAACAAAAGGGCATGTTTTTTTACTAGAAATTTTGCAAAATTTGTATGCTTAAAATAAATATTAGTTCGATAACATTCATAACTGTATATTGCTTACTTTACCAATCGATAGTAAATTTTTATTAACAAAATTTACCATTGACACAATATTTAATTACGATATATATTTTTGGTTATATATTATATAGTTTGCTGCAAATTATCTTTAAAGTTATTTTAATGAAACTTTGACGGTCTGGAATAAAAACTAAATTAAAATAAAATCTGATATATTTATTATACTTAGAATTCAAATATCTATATGATACAAACTATCCCTACATATTTTTTCACCCTTAACCTTCGGTGACGATTCCTACTCCTAGATCTGCGGTGTTCTCTTCCTTCTCTCCCGTGATGATGTCTGTTGGAAGTCTGTCTCGATGAGCTGTATTTATCTTCCTTTCTGCGATCGCGTCCCTTATCACTTTTTTTACTATCAAAATCACGGAAATACATTAAACATAGATCACTTTCTATCCAATAAAATACTATTATAAAAATAAAAAGTAATATATAAAATTAGTAATTATAAATAATATATATCATTAAATATAAATAATATATATCATTAAATATAAATAATATATATATATATATATCATTAAATATAAATAATATATATATATATATTATAATAAAGAATAATAGATACCTTTTATGACTCTTCTCATCACCATTAGTATGTTCTGCTCCTTCACTATCTTGTGCGACACGATAGGCAGCTGGTAGATAAGAAATCACAGATTCCTCATTGGAGGCTGAGTTATCATTGAACTTTGACACGATGACATCGTCGTCATCATCGTCTGAAGACAGACCAATAGGAGTGCGTTCATCAAATGGTTTCTCGTAGGCAGTAATCTCTACTTCACTATCAGAATCCATGGAAACCATCACTATTACTTGTATCACAAACGATTTCGGATATAAAATTATAAAATATTTATGAAATTTACAAAAAAAGGGCTATATTATTTAAAATAATGGAAACTATTCTTTTAGTTATGGATATCTGTATGATAAGGAATAATTGATGTTATTAATGTGGGAGATTAGCGACCTTTCTTAGCCGGGGGAGGCTGAGGAAAGGCTGATTTAGTGGTGTTCACCACTCCAATGATGATATTATTTCTGTCAATAACAACACCGTCTTCTACGTCAATATATGTGTAATTACGACCGGTATTTTGAGAACTATCGATGTTCACGGGTACAGGGGCGGGTACAGGGGCTGGTACAGGGGCGGGTACAGGGGTGGGGGCGGGGGCGGTGGCGGGGGTGGGGATGATTGGGAGGGGTATTTCAGCTAACAACGCTATTCTGACAACTTCTTCTAGTGCTTCTAGAGCTTCGGAGTTATCTTCAATATCGATAATTTGGTCGTCTGAGGCGAGTATTTGTTCAACGTCGATGATATCGCTTTCCTCAACTGCGGTCAAATCTTCAACTTGACTCGTCACTATGATATCGTGGTTGATAACGCGCGGGTTGCTTCCGTCGTAATAGAACACTGTTTCGCTGTACTGGAAAACGTCTTCGCCTGAGCTGGTTTCGTCGTCGTCTTGCACTAAGAAGCTGACTAGATCTCCTGCTTCGTCTGCACTATAGTTGTGATTCGGGTCGATAAAGTTGTTAAAGAATTCGTTATTGTCCTGGATCAAGGTGTCGATTTCAATCGGTTCTAACTGTTCGTTAAGTGATGTGTTATCACTATCTTCACTATCTTCACTATCAGAGATAATGATGATATCGTTATCGTCGTCTGCTGCTAAGATGTACTCTAGGCTTACACTATTATGGGACGAGATACGGTTATTATCTGTCGGTTGATCGTTGATTAAGTTCAGATTATCATTCGTAATAGGATTATTGGGTAAGACAATGGCTCCGTTTGGGTTGATATCGATGGTAAAGTTATGGATAGTGGGTGAGGATCTATTATCGATGACTGGATCTGGAACTTGTTGACGGTACCGAACACACCTGTCAAAGTGGGCCAAACTCGTAAAATCCGATTGGCTATAGTTCTGGAGTTCGCTTAAGAAGCGTTTCGCGTAGATGCCGAGGTAGAACTCCGTGCACTTATAAACTTCTCGAGAGTACAGGTAGTAGGTCTTAACGCACTCGAGCAGCTTTTTGGTCAGCGCATCGGAGCGTTCCGGTGTCAGAGAGACGGACAGAAGCTCTCGAGCAATGAAAGGCACTAGACGATGTCCCAGAGTTTCTATGTTGTTATAGTCTATAGGGGATAAACTGCGAACGTTTACACGGTCTACCACTGAGTATATGTTGAACAGGTATAGCAGGTGTCTCTTTTCTGCTCTTCCTAAATCTACGATGTCGTTGTTTCTGTATGACAGGGTATCATGTAAATTGTCAGGTATATTATAAAGGGTTTCGTGATAATATTGATTGTGTGGTAATTGTGTTAACAAACCGTCGTGTTTCTCTAGGATTAAGAATAAGGGATATAGTTTTAAATGTCCTTGTATCCAATTCGTAACCACTATATAAAAGGCAAACCGTTCTCTTGCACAGTGGGCAGTTGTTATTCCTCTGTAGATAAAAATATAATTTTAAAAATATTAATACAATGATATGATATAAATTAAAAATGTTAATTTTTGAATTCTTTTGTATTTAAAAATATGTTTAATAATATTGGAACACAATGATATAAATAATAAAAATACAATATAAATTTATAAAATAAAATATATATATATAATATAATAAATAATAATAATAAATAAATATATATGTATATGTATAATACAAAATAAAAAATTAGGATGTAATATTTAATTTATTTTTAAATGTAATGTTAATATTTTATAATTATAATAATACAATATATTATAGAAATTGTAAGCAACATTTAATGTAAACTTTTTTAAATAAATACGTTAAATCTTCTAAATTTCTATTGTATTATTATAGTATTTTAATGGTGTATACTGTACTCGATAAAACTAAATTATTTATTTAGAAAATGTTGTTATCCAGATTCAGATCAAAAAATTCTATTATAATTTATAGTTGTCTTATAGGTAAAATAATATTCCAACAATATTAAAATAATATATTTATCGATAATATATATACAGTAAACCTTCTATAAGAAACATCATATAAGAAAAAACTATAATTAATTAGTCTGAATAATATTCTGTTACAATAAAATAAGCCCATTATAAGCAATTAAGCCCACTTTTTTAGCAAAATAACCCTTTTATAAGAAATTATTGCATCATTTTTAAACTATTTTCATTTATATAATTTTTTTTTTAATATTAGATATATATTAGATACAATAGATATATTAGATACAATACATTTATTTCATTTAGATAAATAGAATTGATGTACAAATAAGTGATGCGTAATATAGTGGAAATTTCAATTGAGAATTGCAAGATGCCACTATACCAATATTACTTACTGGTGCCACTATTTACATTAAACGCCATTGATGCAAAGTGGGAGGCTGATACTGTTAATTAGCATCAAACAGTAACACGATATACGTGAAGCATATAGTGAAAGTTTTAACTATAATGTTAGTTACATAGTAACACTAATGCATAATGGCATAGTCTTACGCAATATATAATGTCATACTTTGTATTAAAATATTTCTAGTTATAAGAAAACCCCTATATTAATTACAAAATGAGTTTCTTATAGATGGGTTTTACCGTATATATATAGATACAGATTTAAAACACAATATTGAAACCTGAGATAAAAACCTACAGATATAAGCTATACAATTACAAGATCAAAAATACGGTGTTCTGCATAAATCATAGTATAGTTAAATATGGAAAATAATCATTATTTTATCAAATTTAATAACTGCGGTATGACAAAGATGATATGTATTTATAAATCTACACTGTTTATATATATGTACACCATATATAATTAAATAATGATATGACATCAATAATATTATGAAAGCTGTAACATACACTAACAAGTAACGGAAGATTGTTGAGGTACAGTGATGTACTGTAATATACCAGGTGTTTTAAAACCAATGGGGGATACCTTCAATGTTTAGATAATTAAAAACTTAATGATTAGAAAGGCGTTCTAAGCATATTTTAAAAAGTGACTTAATTAATAAGGATTAGTATTTATTTAGAAATTAAGGAAATTATTTATACTATTATACATAGTTTTTTCTATTATAGCATGCATTATATCAAAAGTTAGTATGATTGTATTTAGCTATTAAAACAGAAAAGCACCCCAGATTTCAAATTATATAAAAATAAAACAACAAAATAGAAATTAATTAATTTAATAAAATACAAACCTCAATCCAAGAATTAATGCAATCGAAACAGTAGAAATGAGTACAACAATTTGTACCGGTTCTATTGTCAATTATATCTGTACAAATAAATGATGTTAGTATATATATATCAGGGTTGTTGGTTTTTTTTTGGTTTATGTGTGAAGAATATTGGTTTTTTTATTTATTAAATAATTATTATTAATAAATTGTTATATTGAATATTATTTGTAATAAATACTTTACAAAGTAATAATAATATTAAGTAATAAAGATATATGATTATTATTAGATATTTCGTGTATATTATATTAAAAAGGAATACAAAATGTATACAAGGATTCAGTAAATTCTATCCAAATTATATTTTTATGCTTGTTTATTAAATGAATAAATTTATAATACACATAACCTATACAATTATTAATAATATTGATAGGGTTGTTGATTTTTGTTGTTTTTGATTATTCAAAACGATAAAAACGTACAACACTGCCTTATATAAATTAAAATTATAAGGTATTATTTATATAAACTACATAATATATACTATTATTATTAATATTGATACTAATTTTAAATGATATAATATTGAAATTAATATATTTATCAATAATGTTTATACTAAAATCAAAAAAACCAAAAAAAAACAAATAAAACATGGTTATTTTGATCCAAAAAAACCGAAGAACCCTGATATATATAAACTGCTTGTATTTATAAATCTATCCTTTAACAGTACAATATAAATATTTCAATTAATCAGATTGTATGAACGATATTTATTTATATGACATAATTGATCTATATTATATTTTCTAAATTGATTTGATACTATTTTAATAATAAATTTAAGAATAACGAAATATAACTTAACCAATAGTTAATAATAAATAAAATTATGAAGTCATATATAAAATTGTGTAAAACATCAATCATTAATTTAAATTATAATATTCATTACAATTTATTAAAAATACTGGCTTTTTTAGATATGTAAAATAAATATTTTTTAAATATAATGTTAATTTATCACTGAGGATCAAATATACAAATTGAATTAACTACCATTTCATTATTCCTCTATATATATATATATTTAAAAATATTATTTTATCAGGTTTGAGAAATTATAGAAACAGAAAATATAAAATTTATTAAGGTGTATTTAATTTGTATTTTTTTTTTAATATATATATATATATATATATATTATATGTAAGTATAAGTTATAATTGATTAATAGCATAAATGCTAAAATGCATAAATTTATAAAGAAAAAACACTTTATCCTACTAAATTTTTATTTAAAATATTTATGTATATATTTATAAAAATAAATTTAAATTATTTATCATACATAATATGTATAACATATGCTAATCTAAATATTTATCTAACAATGAAGTAAAAATATTCTTTATTACAATAGTTATCATATGTGAGTATGATTAGAAATATCATTCTGAGAATCCAGTTAATGAAATCTTAGAAAGTTAATGCAATTTAAAATTTAATTAAATTTGTATTTCTTATTCTACTTTCTAATGTTTAATTATATGTATATATATATATATATACAGATAAATGAATAAATGGTTACAAATAATATAATATTATACTATTATTTTACTATTATTATCGTTACTGTTATAATTTATTTTCTTATTGATGTTTTATTTGAGATCAAATATATATAACAGCGTTGTGCTCAAATATTACAATGTGGCGGGAAATATTAAATTATTTATGTTATAACATAATTTTTCAATTTTCACTATTACCAAATTTATACTTTAGAGAATCAAATATATAAATAAATAAATATTAGTATTACATTTAAATATTGCAAATTATATAGTTATTATATCAGTATGGTAAATTAATTAAATATAACTTGTAATAATCAATAATTTCAAAATATTGTTTAAAATGTATTTAATATTTTATATAATATATTTATTTATAAGAAATATATGGTGGTACTCCCAAGTATAGTAATATTTTAATACATCTCTAAAGCTCAACCGGTACAATGTGTTATTTAAAATAACTTATTATATAAGTCATATTTCTCATAGAAACATGATTTAAAGACCATTTAAGATTATTTTTCATACATTATATATTTACAATAATTTTAACAAATTTATTTGGAAAAACTAATGTCCATATAAGAACAAATATGGTTAAGTTGATAATAAACATTTTTGTATTCATACACATTTTTTGATTTTCGAATAACTATATTATAAATTTAATAAAAATTTATAATATTTAAACTAATAAGTATTACATTTTCTTTGTAATATATATTTTTAATTTATTTTTTAAATAATAAAATATAATATATTAATAATTTAATAATAAATAATTACAGGTAACAAAGTTTCTTAATATTTAGATCCTCCCATTTACTAAATAATATGTTATTCCTATTTTTAATTTTTATAATAAATCTTATTTCTATTTTCGAAAATTGTAAAATGTTATACATTCTTTATTTGTTGTTTATATCAATAACATGTATTATTATGTTAGTGTTGGCAAATATTTAAATGTTATACTAAAGATTATATATTTGCTTTAATAAAAAATCAATCAATCAAAAATTTATATTTTTATAATAAAATTCTTATAAACAAATTTTAAATTTAATATTATATAATATACTAAAAAATATATAAATTTAATATTATTAAACTTATTCAAATTACACTTTAAGAAATCGACATGGATAAATTCGTTTAAATCGGGAAAAAAATATATTTTTATAATATGTACTATTTATTAATATGTGATTTAGTAACTGTAAAAAAAATATCTATGAAATCAGTTTAGAAATAGCATAAAAAACATCTTTTAAAGAATATCTTTTTTAAATAAATTATTTATTTTAAAATCTACATTTCTAACTAATATAAAGTGTTATATAATGTTTAATATCTAATATATAAATTGTATAAATATAACATTTATATATTGATAAGAAAAATAAAAATAGTATTTTTTAATATTGATTTTATATTATCTGAATGTATAATTTATTTGAAAGTTATTGCATTTATTTATTATTGACTTTTCAAATGCGTTTTACTCAGAATAATTTTGTTGATAAGTATTATAATAATGTTGTACTGAAGCGATTGACCTAATTTCTTTTTCTATATATAAATAACCCATGTATACACAATTCCAGAGAAACAATATTAAAAAATATAATTATGATGTATTGGATTTTATAAAATTGGTGAAAAAATAAAATAACATATAATAAAAGTATGTCTATTATAAATGTATAATATATATTTTTTGTTATCTCTAGGATTATATTATTAATAGATATAAATTTCCTTATTATTTAATTTTTTTTTTAATTCAATGAAGATGTTTTTCGATGTAATTTTGGAAAAAAAAATGTATATTGAAATATTAAAATGTAATTCATTATCTTTAAAATGATGTATATATATCATATAAAATTAAACATAAGTGCCTCAAATACGAAGTTTAATCATACACCTATTAAAAATTGTGGGATTTAATAATTAGAAAACATGCAAGTAAAACTTTAGATGCCAATATATCTAGTGTTTTTTTTGTTGATTTTTTTTTAAATGTCTATCTTTTTAACTCTTAATGAATATTTATAAAATTTTCTGAGTATATACCTAATATATGGTTATTATTATATATGTATGTGAGTTAACGTAAATATAATCTATTAATATAATTATTTGAAAAATAATAAAATTGGTAATACATTTATTTTTAAATAATTTTAATATTATAATTAACTTTTCTTTCATTAATAATACATTTATAATTATATCATGAACCTATATAACTAGAGATGAATGTTATTAAAATAAAATACTAATAAATTGAAAAGATATAGCTAGCTTGTTAAAAAATAGCTATTTTTCCCTATCTTTTACATGTAAACGCCGGCAAGGTTACGCCGGCCCTTAAAAATACTAACATCAGCTGGATGTAATATTATCATCAGATTTCTAAATGGACTAAAGTATAAATAGATATAGTATAAAGATGGATTTATTAAAATAAAAAGTTATGGTTTATTTATTGTAAATTTATAAAAACTAATACATTTAATGATATATAAATACACATACATAGGACTGTTTCATATTATATTATGATATCTTTCAACACTTTTTAAAATTAGCATAAAATATCAACGTTTACGTTGTTTAGTTTATAATACTGAATTCTATATATAATTAAAATTTCTATAAAATTGAATATCATTCAATTCTCATCATTCACCCTCACCACCAAAGCTAAAACATAAAGTCACTTTTCCAATATGAATTCAATAATATTTTTCTATATTTTCAACAATTTTATAAATAACTTTTTCATTTATTATTATATCACCACATTTTAATACATTATGGATAATTCTATTTTACATATCTGTAATTAAAATTTAGTAAAAAAAATATACTATTTGTAAAGTATTACGTTTATTTATAGAACTTCTTTTTCAAATAATTAAATACACAAAATTAAACAAGTATTTGTATTTAAAAATCAAAACTTATCTATTATAAAGTATGCATATAATAAAGTATTAATTTTATTTTTTTAAATTGTTTAATTTGAAGTATGTGTTTGAGATGTGTTCATAAATGCTATCATTTAGATGATTTTATGAATGCTTTTGCCACTTACATGTAAAGTGTGATGGAAATAATATGTTTCGCTCTCGGTCAGAAGATTAGCCCGTTTTGGTAATTTTTTAGTTCCCTTCATATAAAAGTGCCATCTCGCTTGGAATAACTCCTTTTAATCATTTCAAATAAAAAATATTAATTGAAAACCGACAAAAATTCAGAAAACAAAACTATATTCAAAAATAGATAAGAATTTACATTGAAAATTTATGAAAAAATTTAAATAACAGATATATGAAAGAAAAAATTGTTTACAAGTAAAAATTGCCTTTTAGCATATGTAATATATAAAAACCTCCTTAAAAAATATTGACAGCTTTTTTTTTAAATAATATTTAAATAATAAATCGATCCACGGACATTTTTTAAAAAATCGAAGAAAAAAATTTGTATTATACTTCTTAAAGGGGTTTCACACCAACTCGAACTCAATTATTAACTCTAATAATTAGAGGTTAAAGTTTAACTCTATATTTAAGTCCAATATTTAAAATAAAATAAATGCTTATCTGTAAAAGGGGTTTCACACAAATCCAAATCAAATTATTAGAGTTAATAAACTCAAATAATTAGGTGTAAAACCCCTTTTACAGAGAATTAAATAATATAGTTAAACTTTAACCTCTAATAATTAGAGTTAATAATTGTGTTCGAGTTGGTGTGAAACCCCTTTTAGATATCAATTATAGGCTCACAACAAAGTTTGATCCATTAATTAATTAAAATAATTTATCAAAAAAAAATTATATTCATTAAAAAATTAATTTTTTTTAAATTAATTTGAAATTTTTAATTAATTTTTTACTTTATTAATATTATAATATATTTATACACGTATTTGCCAAATAATTTATTTTTATGACAAGGCGCACTTACACAAATATATAAAATACATAAGAAAAAATTTCTATTTATAGAAATTTACATTTTAAAATAAATGTAAATATTTCTTCATTCTTCACACTATGAGCAATATAGCAAAACTTTCAAAAACGGGCTACCCTAAAGGGCAGTGTTCCATAGGTTTTTACCGCGGTAATAACCTGTCGGGTAAAAACCTAGTTGTCTATATAATTTATAATTATATATTAATTATATATTTTATGTTTTTTCAATGGTAAAAACCTATTTTTGCCTATATAATTAAATATAATATTATCTATATTATAAACCTACTATTGTTTTTTTTCTATATAATTTACAATTATATATTATTTATAGATTTTATATGTAATAGATAATAAACAATTATAAAGTTAAACAATACTACATTAAAATCATAATTATAATATTTTTTATATTTAAAAAAAACATAATATATATATATATAATATTGAATAGAATAATATATTTATTTTTGTATTAGAAAAAGGTAATATAAGTAAAAAATATATATATTAAATAATAGAACCAAAGATTTTGCGAAGCAAAGATATAACACTCCCTATTCATGCAACGTAATTTAGTAATATCCCCAGCCGCTGCTAGCAGTAGTATCGAAATCACTGAAATAGATTTAGGTTCGGCTCTGTTTGCATACAACAATGTTTTCATTGCTCTATTAAATTACATGCAATATAAATTAACTTTTACTTACTAAATATATACTTATAGAATTTAAAACATAAATATCATATTTGTTTGTTATATATTAGTTATGAACACTTAGTTTTCATCATATAAATATTAATTTAAAGCATATTATTTAACATTTTAAAAGTGTATAGTTAAATACGAATTTACATTATAAACAACGCATAGTTCCTAAAAGTAACCCGCTATAGGTGGCACCAGGGTATTTTGTATACAAATTCGAATTTCACGATTTCGCTTAAGTGTTATATCTTTCCTTCGGAAAATCTTTGATAGAACTATTAATATTTTCATTGAGAAATTATTTGAATGTATTCATTATTTGATTTCATGATATTTAATTAAATATAGTTAAAAAAACATTTTACAATACTGTATAGATTAGTGATGTAAATGATGCCGAGCCGAGACTTTCATTTTCGGGAAAAAAACGAGCCCGAGCCGAGCCGAGACTCTAGCCAAACGAGCCCGAGCCGAATTGAGACTTTTACAAAATAATACCGAGCCGAAATTATGCTTTTTTGAAATTACATTTTAATAATAATTTTTATATATTTCACATTTTAAAAAAAATAATCTGCGCCAAATTCGCAATTCAGTGAATAATAATGATGTAATAATAATGTAAATTTCATCTATTGGTGTACATAATACCGAGCTTTTTGATGCCGATCCGAGACTTTTGGTTACTGATACCGAGCCGAGACTTTCATTTTCAGAAAAATATGAGCCAGAGCCGAGCCGAGACTCTAGCCAAACGAGCCCGAGCCGAGACTCTAACAAAACGAGCCCGAGCCGAGTTGAGACTTTAGGTAACTGAGACTGCATCATGCTTTAGATTTGAGCATCATTTACATCACTAGTATAGATATAACTGTATAACTATTTAGTAATATTTTCATTGAGTAATTTTATGAATATATAGAACTGTATTATATTATTTCATTTATAAAATTAATCCAATTACATCAACTTGTTAATTTTACAATATGAATAAGGGTGGCATAAAAAAAAGTTGGGATATATGGATTTTTTTAAATAAATGTACTATAAATGGCATAATTAAAGCAGAGTGATAAAATATTTGGTAACATTTTTAAATAAAGCTTCTAGATTAGCCTTACATTTATATATAAATGAATCAATATTACATTAAATTTCAAAATACATTTTTTTAAAGGTATTATATTTTACGAGTATTAGGTTTTTGCCCGGTAAAAACAGGTTTTACAAATTATATGTAACCCTGCCTATGAATGTAGAAAATATATACAAATATTTTCATATTCGTTATCAATACCAAATTATCTATAATCCGAACATTGATAGCTAAAACATTAATTTTTTACAACAGTTTAATACATATCTATGTATGTAATTATATAAATAAATGTAATATATATAGTTTTATATTATATTTTTTCATACCTATACAAATAGGGCAATTATCTTCCGTATCTTCTATCTCTGATTGACTGTAATGAGTATACAATGAATATATAAATTTATATTTGATTGACATATTCATTTATAAATGGTATAAATTTGTTAAATCATAATCATATAAATTATGATTTTGTTTACAAAATGTATAATATATTCTTTTAATTGATAAATATTATATATATGCATATATATATTATATATATAATAAACAATAAAAATGAGAAATAATATACCAATATGGTAACATTTTTAAAATAGATATATTATATTATAAATAACCTTATGATTTATTTTTTAATTCAAACTAACATTCCTTTATTATCTAATATTTAATTGTATACAATTCTACATAGCCTTAATTGTATCCTAATGTATATACTAAAGTATACTATTATCTAACATGGTTTGTTTCAATAATTGTATAATTTATTTTATATTGCTTGATTATTTCTTTTTTGAAATATTTTATTTTAATTTGTATTTCATATATCATTGTTTTTATTACATATCTGCATTTATAGTTTTCTTTCATATCTATTTATTTTAGGCATATTTTTTTTTAATTTTTCATATATTTATTTGTGTTCAATAAAAAAATGTCATCATACAATATCAAGAAATTTATAAACAGATATATTTATATGAGTTAATATTAATACTCCAATAATATACTACACATTTTTTTCCAGAAAGTTATAAAGATTTCACGAAATGGTGTAAGTTTGTATCAAACTATATACTTTTAAAATGTAAACAAATTATTTTTAAATTATTATTTATTTTATGAAAACTAAGTTTTCATTACTAATATATAATAAAACAATAGGATATGTTGGTTTTAAATTATATACATATCTATAAGGTGAGAAAAATCTAACTTAAATTAATTTAGTAGAAAATTGACAAAATTATGGTATAAATACTGTGTAAAACATAAATCTATTTCAGTGGTGATAATACTGCCAGCAGTGTATGGGCCATACGGTATGGCAGATGGGGTTCACTATTAATTAAATTGGGTAGATGGGGAGTGTTATTTATTTACTATACTTGTATATATAATATACATAAAAAAAGTAATTTTAAAATTTAATAAACTGATTGTTATAATATATTAATTTAGATAAAATTTAAAGAAATGTTCACACAGGAAAAATTCACAAAAAAAAATAATTTTCAGAAGAAAATGTTATTGTAAAAAATCATTATTAAATATTAGTATATCACATATTGAAATTCACAATATATTTTATTTTAAATTTTAATGTATTTAAATTTGTATTCACAATGTATTATAAATTATAATGCATATTATATTAATCAGGGATAGGGTCAAATATTTATGTAATCTTTTATTCAAATAAAATATGAATACTCTGGACTGAAATAGCTAAGGACTATTAAATTAGGGATTATTAACTAAGTAAATTAGGAATAATTTCAATAATAGTTAATGACATTAATAATAGTAATACAATTGTTAATAAACATCTATAATTATATATACTATTAGCATTTATCAATATATTAATTTTAATAACTAAATTACAATTGTAATTGATCTGTAAATCAGTAAATATCAAAATAATACATATGTATTTTATTTTATATTAGATAAAAGTTATTAATAAAAGTAATTAATCTATATCGAATCGTAAAAAAGTATTTTATGATGTCTTTGTAATATATTTATATTAAATACTATATCTTTAAAAATACAAATTCATATGCAATTTATAAATAAATAATAAAATGTCATAATAGTACTCAGATTCAGATTCATGTTAATAATTATATTATTTAAATACATAAACCAAAATAAATCGTAAATAATAACCTATTGAATACCATAAAAATAAGCATATTAATACTCATGCAATTAAAGATAGCTGTAATAAAATAGTATTGTTAAATTTTAAAATTATGATATATTTTTATAATATTCATTTATGTCAATTCTTTACATTCATAAATTTACTAACTTTAAAATTCTTTATAAAATGTTGATTCTATTTAATTAATAATTACATATATTTTTAGTGTTTTAACTAAATACAAAAATCCAGTACAAATAAACATCTGTATAATCATTAAAATATATATACAGATTTGACCCCATTCCTGATTAATACGTTTTCATACTATCTATCTATATATATATATATATCATTGATATAAAGAAAGTGGATAAGAAATTGAATGTAGTGTATTGAATTTTGCGATAGAGGTACTGCAGTTGAAGCCTACTACTAAATACCTTATTTATTTATACATATATATTGATAATTACTACCAATTTAAAATTAAATTATATATTTAAAATACATCATATCAACATTCCGTGTATTTAAATTGAAAATATCATACTATTTTATTGTTAATCTATTTATAATCTAAATCCATTGATATAGATATAATTCACTTGAATCTATTTCGATGAAAAGCCTACTGTTTTAATATTATTAAAATCACTGATAGAATTTAGTTAATTTATCGATAAAATTACCATTCACATATCTGTTCTTTACATGCATTGAATGCGTCAATTGCTTATCCACTTTCTTTACATCGATGATATATATATATATATAGTATATTTAAATTCTATTTATTAAAAGTATACATTTGGTATTATTTGTATTATGCTATGTAAATAGTATTATACTTATATATTGCACATGGAATTAGGTAATAAAATAAAAAATGTAAATTTATAAAAATGTCAACTTATTCACTGAATGATTCAGAAAATGTATTAATCGATTAAAGTAAAATTAATATTTAAAATATTAAGCTATTTAATAAAAACTGTATCTGAAGGAAAACATTTGTAATAATATCAATATATAGGATTATGGTCAAAAGCTTCGCGATTGATGAGCGATTTGAACGCCCGAAAATTTGTTTATTCGAATTAGTGATTTTACAATAGCTTATGATTGGCTATTATAATTAGTGCATGTCTATGTAGATTATCATACATGCAACGGTTTATCATTACCATATATATATATATATATATATATATATATATATATATATATGTTTTATAGGCTCACTCAGAGTACTAAACCCAACCAAACCAAGCCAAACAAGTTAAAATAACTAAAACTAAAATTATTAATGTTTGTACAAACAATCATACGCTATTGTAAATTCACTAATTCAAATAAACAATTTTGCGGGCGTTCAAATGGCGAAGCTTTTGACCAGGAACCAATATATATATTATATAGTAAACGACTAATTTAATATATAGTATGAATATCTGCAAATTTATATACAATACAATACATAATTAATATATATTATATGAAATATATTAAATAAATACAATATTAATATTATTTAATAATACTTATAAAATAAACTAAATTTAATAAGTCGTCCGAAATTACCTCGTCCGATATTTATTAATTAATATATATTATATGAATAATATTAAATCAATACAATATTAATACTATTTAAAATTAAAATTATAAATGATAACTTTATAGATAAAAAGTAAAAATTTTTAACAAATCTTTTACGAAAATATTTCTTAGAAATTTAGAAAACTTAATTTTAAAATGTTTAAATTAAAGAATATTTATTATCACATAATAATTATTGTAAACAAATTATCACTATGAATTAACAAAACTCTAAACTAATATCTATGTATTAATATATATATATATTTAGATCGGTTTATATTTATTTGAAAATGTTTACATAAAATCATGTATGATGATTTTAGTTAAACATATATGAATTTAAAAATACGATTTTTTTAAATGGAATAAATATATAAACAAGAGACAAATATATTTCATATGTAATATAAAATAAGGATTAAATAACATATTATATTCATTTTAGTAAATTTATATTTACAAAAAAAACCTAGAATGAGATACAATGGCGTCAGACGAACTGAGACTAGTAGAAATAGTAACTTCACTAATGCTTTCGTTATCCATTTAGTAGTGTTTTCGAGCTACAAATAAAATGATTATATAATTATTAATATTATAGTTTTAATTGACAATTTATAATTACCAAATCATTGAAATATTAACATTTATGTCTTAGAAAAACTTGAAATAACTATCGTGACAATAGAAAAATATAAACTCACTTTTCAACTACGTATTTCCTGTTATTCAAAATAAATATTATTCTCCGATTATTCTGTGATCTTGGAATTTATACAATTATATTCACCCCAATATTCACTACAAGTAATTAAAATAATTATATAATAAGAGTAGAGTTTTTTTTATACTTGAATTATTTTCCATATTTATTTGTAATTTTTGATAATGATAAACTAAAACAATGATATTGATTTTTTTTAAATAATATTCATAAATTTCCTAACGAATAAATAAAAACTAACTAGGAAGTTTTGAATTATATAAACAAATATTGATATATTTTATTTAAAAAAATAAACCATATTTAATATATAATATAACATATAACTTTACTTTGAGTAAGTTAGTAAACATATTTACTATATAAATATGTGCATCTATATTATGTAATTGGTATACCTTAATAAATGATATATAATTTATTTAAATAACATTAAAAAGTATGTTTATCGCTTCATAGTTTTATATATAATATTTAAATAATCATTATTATAATGTAACTTCTTATTTGTTCATAATTATTATGATAATATTATATTATATCATATTAAATATATATAGAGAGAGATAATCTTTAACTGCAAGTTAAGAAATGCGCTATATTATTATAATATAATAATTATATTATATTAAATATATAATATAATATTAAATATATCTACTTTAAGTAGTACTTAGTATAACTATTATAATAATAGTATTACATAATGTAATACATATAATAGTATTATAATAATTATACTATAATACTATTATAGTAACTATATAATATATATAGAGAGAGAGATACTCTGACTCAGAGTAACTGAGTTACTCAGTAACTCTAAGAGTATCATACTGAGTATCATACTCAGTATGATCATCATGATGATTCATACTATGATAGTATGATACTATCCCAGAGAGAGATTATTTTTAATATAAACTCAGTTTAAAACTGCAAGTTAAGAAAGGCGCGTAAAGAATTGTTGTTATCCATTTTAATATTTTATTAAATATACATAATAATTATGATAATTATTATATTTAATATAATATAATATAATATTATATTATCATAATATAAACTTTATCATTGAATACAGAATATTTCCTCCGATATTGGTAAAGATGTGCCTTGCTTATATCATATAGTATATGTATCAAATGCAACATCTATGTTGTTCTATTGCACATTACAAATATTCTGAAAGAGTAAAATCTATATCGCTAGAATATACTATTATAATTATTATAAGTACTAAGTAACTATACTAAGTAACTATAGTAATTATAGTTACTATAATAGTAACTATAAGTATTAATATGTAATTATGTGTGTATACGCATATGATTCACACTTATTAATTCCTATATTATTATATAAAGGAATAAGTTAAATATACAAAATAAATGCTTATATTATTATAATTAATAAATATAATATATAATATATAATATTTATAATTAAATAATAATTATATGTATATATATATATATAAATATATATATATATATATATTTAATATACAAGGCATATGCATATACATATGTGTATTTATTTAATGCAATTAGTATATTTAATTGATAAAGATGTTACTCGTTCAGGCTATTTTTGAATATGCAAATAGCGTAATTGTAACATTTGATTGACATATATAGGCAACAACCAACATGGACTTTAAAAAATATAGTTAACCATTATTAACCAATATATATATATATATTAGTGCTGTCATTCGTATCTGACTTCGGACTTTTAGAAATGTTACCACTATGATACCAAAGATTTTTCTAAGGAAAGATATAACACACGCGAAATCGTGTAATTCGAAATTGTATACAAAATACCCCAGTGCCATCTATATAGGGTTACTTTTAGGAACTATGTGCTGTTTATAATGTAAATGCGTATCAAACTATACACTTTTAAAATGTTAAATAATATGATTTAAATTAATATTTATATGATGAAAACTAAATGTTCATTATTAATATATAACAAACAAATATAATATGTATATTTTAAATGCTATAAGTATATATTTAGTGAGTAAAACTAATTTATATTGCATGTAATTTAATAGAGCAATAAAAACATTGTTGTATGCAAACAGAGCCGAACCTAAATCTATTTCAGTGATTTCAATACTACTGCTAGCAGCGGCATTGGGTATTACCAAAGATTTTCCTAAGGAAAGATATAACACTTACGCAAAATCGTGTAATTCGAATTTGTATACAAAATACCCTGGTGCCACCTATAGCGGGTTACTTTTAGGAACTATGCGTTGTTTATAATGTAAATTCGTATTTAACTATACACTTTTAAAATGTTAAATAATATGCTTTAAATTAATATTTATATGATGAAAACTAAGTGTTCATTACTAATATATAACAAACAAATATGATATGTATGTTTTAAATGCTATAAGTATATATTTAGTGAGTAAAAGCTAATTTATATCGCATGTAATTTAATAGAGCAATGAAAACATTGTTGTATGCAAACAGATCCGAACCTAAATCTATTTCAGTGATTTCGATACTACTGCTAGCAGCGGTTGGGTATATTACTAAATTACGTTGCATGCATAGGGAGTGTTATATCTTTTCTATGCAAAATCTTTGGTATTACTAAGTTACGTTGCATGCATAGGGAGTGTTATATCTTTGCTTCGCAAAATCTTTGATGATACTGTATTGATTGTTTTATATTCAGAACTATATATTTATAATATAAATTTTATATTATAACTCATGACTTATTACTAATATAATTTATGACTCAAACCTCAGTATACACTGTATACTATACACAGTGATGGGTACCGATCCTTTTTTTCATGGTTTGGCAATCCCGATCCTCTATTTATTCTCTTATGCGATCCTTTTCCCGATCCCGATACTCAATTCGTTACCCGATCCCGATCACGATATTATTTATATATTTAATTATTACGATTTTATTTCATAATTCGAAACAATATATATGTAGGTATAATACCTATATAATATAAATTGTTAATAATTGTAAATAATATTTATTATTAATATATTGTATTATATTTCAATAATAATTCAATTGAATTAAATGCACATATTGAATGTTTATCATAGACTATATGATATAGTTAATTAAATATAATTTATTTATATAAATGCATTGAATTGGATACAAATATCTACTCATTGTACGACGTACAATGTGTTCAACATACATTGTACATTGAGTCAAAGTCTGTTGTTTACTTATATGATATCAATTGATTAAATTCTATTATGGTAAAAATAACAATTATTATTTAAATACTAAGTAGGTTTTACCTAGTCTTGCAATACCTTGGAAAACATTAAAAAATAATGATCAATACAATATAATATCAATGTAATAATACAATACTAAAATGTTGTCAATATTCTTATAAATAAATATAATTATATTAGAGTATCGTATATGGAATGATGGTCACCGATCCTTTTTTTATTGATCGGCGATTCCTATCCTTTTCCCGATCCTCCATTCGTTACCCGATCCTCTCTTTCTTATCCGGATCGTGATCGGAACGCTGATCCAGTATCGCAATCCTGCCCATCACTGACTATTCACTATTATAATCAGCGGACTACTTAGAATATGTTGTTATTAAATTTGTAAAACAAATATTTATATTCTATTTCTAGTGTTCAAATTTATTCACGCCACTGTCAATTAATATAGCATTATTTATAATAATTATTTATATATATATATATATATATATATATATATATATATTTGTAAAACATATTTTTTTTAAATTTTACACAATAACATATTTTAATGTACATTGCTTTTAATTTCCAAGTCTTTTAGTTCTTAATCTGCTTAGTTTCTTATTCTATTAGTTTTTATTCTTTTAGTTTTATTTTTATTTTATAACATACTTATTTTCAATTTCGTTACAATTTCTTCTCTTTTATTACTATTATATATGACTTTTTATATATATTTTTTCGGTATTATTGGTCTAGTATATATCAATTATAGAGTTTATACGTATTTTTTCCATATTTCTTCAGTATTATTGTTTATTTATTTTGTTCAAAATTATTTTATTTTAGTATTTTAGTTTTTATATATTTGTAAAACTTATTTTATTTAAAATTTTACACAATAACATATTTTAATGTACATTGCTTTTAATTTCCAAATCTTTTATTTCTTAATCTTCTTAGTTTCTTATTGTATTAGTTGTTATTCATTTAGTTTTATTTTTATTTTACATTCAATTATCAATATACTTTATTTATTTATTTATCCTTTTTTGTTTAATTGTTTTAAATAATTGAAATGGTGTAATCGTTAACGGTAATATGATGATTTTTTAAACAGTTCACATTTTATTATTTTATTATTGTAAACAGGAAGTCAAAACTTATTATTGTATTTATGAACTGTTTAAAATTAAAATGGGTTGATAACTAGAAAAGCCGCAAAGGCTTCTTTATCTTTCCTGGGGTTTACCCGAATCTGATACCATACCATACCATACCATATATATATATATATATATATATATATATATAAAGCTGCTTTCACACCAAAAAATACAGTTTGATATCGCCCCGATTTTAATATACCCATATGGTCTATCATCAAAATCACGCAGTTTCAGTAATTTGTGAATGGATATATCTATATAGGACAGGTCGACGCATGCCTTATGCAAGTTTTTATATATAAATTACCTATTATCAAATCTTAATTATTTTACTTGCTCAATATCTAGTAAATTTTATAACTAATAATTTGAATCAGCCGATATTGAGCCGTTTTTTTTAGTGTGAAAGCAGCTTAAACCTTATGCTTATCTCATTTTTATATTTCTATTTAGTGAGTTACAAAACCTGATTAGATGTATACAAATCATTAAATGCAATACAATAGACAGCATCTTGTGGAAGTTATATATATAATTTGATTGACAGTTAGGGGATGAAAATGACAATAATTAACAAATTTAAATCATATTATATTGTTTTTTTTTTATTCAATTTATTAAAATAAATATGTATAATTTTGTAATTTCTTGAATCTGAATCTTTTTTAAAGATTCCTTAATCACAGTTATAAAAATGATATTTTACGATTTTTCAATTTGAATTTTTTTATTAATTTTGATTATGTTATATGTTATGTAAACATTACAAGTTAAAATATGGTATTATAAGAACTCTAAAAGTATTGTTTTATAACAGTATTGTCTAGGAGTATATTGTAATAAGAAATAATTATAATACTATTTTTTTTTTTTTTGAATAATCTTTTTATAACTTTATGTTTAGTATAAATGTATAACATATATATAATAACATAATAATCTATAATATATATATATATATATATATATATATATAATATATATATATATATATATATATATATATATATATATATATATATATATATATACATATATAAACATACAAATAATTATAATGCTATTTTTTCAAATTCATTTATTTCGGAATTATGATTTTTTATATTTACATGCAATAAAAATAACTCAGCGATCTCAATTTATGATATAATCTAATAATTGTTTTGATATAATACAAAGATATATATATATATATATATATCTATAATTCCAAGAAATATTTTCTATCTAGTATATTTAATCATATATAAAATAGCGATTATATAATCATAATTCTATAAAAAAATATTTTTTATTATTAGATATACATTATATATAGTTATATTGAATTATATACATAAATCTCTCTCAAGGGTATTTCCCCATATATCGAGTTTATATAGTTACATTTTTTGGCAATATCAAAACGATTGACGCCATAATATGTATAGTGCCACTTGATATCGCCTATCTATAATATGTATTTCTGATACCTGCGATATCCTAAGGGGATATGCACCCTTTCAATGTAATAATGTTATTTAATATGTGTCCCATCCGTAAATAGATATTGATCTGCATATTGGGTAATAAGATATGAATAGCTCTAACTATAATTTCAATATAGGTAAGTTACCTAAGGTATCCCTTTTTATGTTTTTATATGAACGATTAGTAATTGATCTATATAACATACATTTGTGTGTGTATGTATATTTCATCTAGTTGTTATGTTTTTTGTAAGGTTTATTGTGAAAATTAATGAATTTTTAATAATGTAACTGTATTCATCATTTATTAAACATTTTCTAACAACAAAAACTTGATTATTATATACCTAGTTATTATACTCAGAAAATGATATTTGATATTGAATATCAAGGACATGTTTAACTGGATTTATATATAAGAAAGAAAGAAAAAATGTGTATATAAAAATATATTTGTAATTAATAGTAATAATAGAATCAGTAGCTTATAAAATATGCGGCAAAAATATGCGGCACAGTTTGTGCCGCACAGATACATAAAAATGAATATAAATACATAGATATCTTTATTTGTATATATCTAAATATATATATATTTATTATATAATTATTATAAATATATAATATATATATTGAATTACAATACATAAATATTATTATATTATATATATATATATTAACTAGAATATAAAATAAAATATATTACATACAGTTTGTATACGGATCAATAATTTACTATTATGTTACATGGTTATTATCAACTAGTAATTAATAATTAAAAGTATTTATAATAAGAAAAATGTATATAATTCAATATGTATCTTAAGCTGCATACAGCTAGATATTGGCTGCTTCTAATTATTCGTTTTAAAACATTTATATATATTGGGCTAGTCAAAGATTTAAGATTTTAGAATAGGTAATTAATATATAAACACACACAGTAGCCATATGCAAACCGTGCGTTGACCGAATTGAATTTTTGTAAATATATTATGTATCTTTTATTCAGGACAGTGAGATTTTCCTTATAATGATAAAAATGGCCTAGTTAATAAATCAATAATAGAATTGTATAGAATTTAAACATATTATATATATATAACATCTAATTATATCTACTTATATAATAATGATTATGTGATAATTATTTTGATGGAGTTTATGTAAACAATATGATATCATATTGCCAACAATTGTAGAACTACATTCTATATTCATGCCAAATAATAGCATGTACTTATAACCGTTCACACTGTAACTGCACAATTTTGATGTTCGACGATATCTGGCAATAAAAATCGGACCTAAATCGTGCTGTATTTTAGTGTGAACACAACTTTAGAGAAAATCAAGTTTAGTGAAAATGCTATGATTTGATTAGCTAGTTTTCATGATGAGCAATGCCACTTACTCATATTTTTATTGTTATTAAATAAGTAATATTTATATTTTATAATTTTTAATATTTGTATTACGGATACCATTATGCTATGATACTGTTGATAATAATACTTAACTGTTGATACTGGTACAATACTTATAATTCATTTTTTCACCAAAGTCATAACACTATACTAATAATGTTTCATTAATAGAGATGGCAAATCGCGGAAGTTTCGGAAATTATGACTCCACCTCGAATAGCTCAAGTTTGTATAGTATTATGTAATAGCACAAGTTTGTATAGTATTATGTAATAGCATAAGTTTGTATAGTAGTATGTGTCTATAATAATAACTGCTTATAAAACACTTTATAATTATTCATGAATATATATGTGTATATATGTGTATATATATGTGTGAAGAGTAATAATATTGATGATTAGTCAGTGCATTATGCATGGTTCGAATGGTAAAATTGATCTCAACAATGCTGATATATTCATAATTCAATAACAATATTCCTAAAACAGATTCTCAAAGTGAATTTGAGAACATTTCTAAGGTCATTGCACTAAACATACAGAGGATGACAAAGAATGGTTATTTGTAATATATGTATATAGTATACACATGAACAATGTATATTGTTATTATTTAAACTAGGAATCATTATATAATACTACTTCAATTAAATGTATAATTTATATTAATACCAGCATAACTAACATGACTGATAGGTTATCACTGATAATGAAACATATATGTTTCATTATCATTATAATTCTAAATATTATGTTAACTACTAATATTACTACTACTACTACTACTACTTCTACTACTATTATTAATATTACTACTATTATTATTACTACAAGCACTGAAATAATGTATCACTGTAATGCACATTAAATAAGAGTATTACTTTAGTGTCGGACATGCAGAGATTCATCAGTCAGATTTCCACGGCTCAAGATACGCCTGCACTCCGCGATCAATTGTTAGCTTAGTTAAGATCACCCCTAGTAACTTGTTCACTAACTTGTTCACCACTCATACTAGACACAAAGTTCAGCATTACACCAATCAAATCGCTAAGGAAACGGGCGCCAAGATACAGGAGATTGCGCACATCAAGCCGTCCACCGTTTATTCGGAACAAAGACAACAGAAGCTACAGCGCGACCGATTGGTCAATGACTTCACTTCTACGTTGAATAGTTTTCAAAATGCTCAGAAAGAATCTGCCCAAAAAGAGAAACAATTTGTTCGGTCACCAATTTCTCAAACGAAGGTACACTCATATATGACAATATCGTCACTGCTATCACTACTAATGCTACCACAATCTCTATTATATACTATAGTAGTCCACTAATTCTCATCTATTTACATTACATTTGAGTTTTCATCATTTTTCTAATAAAGATATCATTATTGTAATATATATATATTTATATATATATTTATAATATAATATATCTTTTGTCATATATTTAGTTTTTCAACCAGCATTATTATGTGATTATAGATAGTACACTTTTTAATTTAATGTTAGTTTATAAAATATCATATTTAAAGATAAACATGAGAGTGGAGTTAAAATAGATATATATTTAATACGAAATAGTGAAACCAACTAAAAGTATAACTTGTTATTTACTATTTATCATTAATAATAGCATTACTGACAATTTCAATTAATGTAGAACATTATTTAATGAAATATGTATGTCAGTCATAATCAGTGACAGTGTTTTTATAATATATATCATATGTTATTGTATACAAAATGTCACCTATTGAATTATTTAAATAGATACATTTATCTTATAATGGGAACTATGCTAGTGTTAGATGGGCTTCATAGCATAGAGTACCATTTCATCACTAATAGTTGGCTGAGTAATTGTTGAGTCATACACCTCTAAATATTATATTTAGAATATGAGTCATAGTCAGCATGACTATTGGTCACAAGTCATGAGTGCATTGTGCATTAATCCATATTCTATTAGTAAGCATGATATGCACACTTTAAATATAGGACATGTCTAACTACCATATGTAAATATTATACAAGTGAATTATATATTATATATAAATATATATACAGTGCAGTATATTTTCCATATAGTTATTTATATTCAATAGATTATAGGGGGATTATTTAGATCGAATTTAGATCATAATAAAATATACGAATATATGTTAAGAATAGTTAAATAAGCTATTAATATATTGAGTAATGAAATTACTATTATATATTAATATATAACATGTAATATTCTGAGTTTTTACTAAATAGTATTTACTAAATAGTATTTACTAAATACCCTATATTATATAAGCTATATATCATTCCAATAAACTAAATTATTTGTAGACACAATAATATGATGTATATAATATTATAAATTATGAATACTTTATAAAAAATATATATAAATAAATAAATAAAATGAAAACATTGTCTAGAATTAAATTATTATAGATTATAAATGGATTGAAAGTACTAATATTATCAGTTTGTATCTATATAGGGTACTCTTAAACAAATGAATTATAAATTTTTAAATTGTAATGTATTATTAGGTCATTAACAATTCTTCATAGCAAAAATAAATGTTAATAGAAATATTTTACGAACATGTTTCATAGATAGATTATGCAAAGCATATTTTTTAAATAAACATAAATTAATACTAATAATTTTTATCATAGATATAATTAATTGAAATTCATTAATTTATAAATATACTATTAATTACATTAGTAAACTTATTAATGTGAAGTTGTATTTATATGTATACATGAATGTATTACACAATATGCTGTTAGATCATTTCTATCTAGAATTGTTAACTACTATGGAATGATTGTGACACTGTAAACAAGAAATCAAGTAAAACAAGAATCCTAGTAGAATAATAATAAGTTAATTGTAATGTATTATTACTATCACTATAGCATGTTCATTAGTATTACATACCTTGTCTACTATATTCTGTTGTCTAATATATATATATATATATAAAGTATTACGTGTTATATAAAATCATATATGGTCTGTAATTAATTAAGAGTGTGACATTACGTACTTTCCTACCCTATGTACTCATAACATACTTCCCCATGGTTAATGTTACATAATATTACATAATGTTCTACATCTAGCCAGGAACAATACATACCACGTATACCTATTTATATGCACCTATGTTCACTGTTTGTATGTCTATAGCATTTCAACACTATCATTATATTATGTATCCAAGAATACCTAAGATTATATATAGATTATAGAGCTTGAATTATATTTGAATGTTGTAATTGTACTATGCATTAATAGATATAACAAATGATGTAATAGTTTGCTTTAGTACATTCACTACACTGTATTGCCTATTCACTACAGGACCCGTTCATGGATGACCCCTTCACTGACAATGACCCCGGCCAGAATCAACTTCAGATCGATGACAACGACTTTGAACAGATGCAAGAGCGTGAGGAACAGATACGACAACTAGAGGTTACAAGCACTACTATACTATAGTAGTAGTAATACACACATACTATAGTAGTAGTACATACTATAGTAGATGTAAATGTGTATATATGATGTGCGTATCAAATGATATTTATGTTTAATTATATTTATGATGACTAATTATAGAATAATACATGTACAACAGTAGAGTGCTAGTATCGTTTGGATTCATTGCAAGCATATCATTTCTTTGTATCAAATATTCATCACATTTATATATTTGTATGATCCATTATTTAGTATAAATCTAGATATACACACATTGCTTCTTAAGAAAATATATTCTTAGATTTTATATTATCTGGAATTATTGTGATATTGTATGATTTATAAATTAAGTTATTCACTATATAATTTATGTTATACAGCTTTCATTTCACATAATTATCATTATATATCAATTATATATAAGTGTTTATGACAAATATTTATTATTAATTTAATTTATTATGCATTTATTTTTTAAATATTCCTAAATAATTGTAATATTATCTTATCTCAATATGATCTCTCTCATTAACTCTCATTAACTCTCATTAACTCTCATTAACTAACACAGAGTGATATCGTTGATGTCAATTCTATATTTAAAGATTTGGGAATGCTGATACATGAACAAGGGGAAGTTATAGGTTTGTAAATGAGTTATGTGTACACATAGATGATACATCACTTACAATATATGCAGACAACAATGAAATATTAACTAAATACCTACAATTGTATATCGATAAATTAGTATATTGGTTCAATATCAATAAACTAAAACTGAATATTGAAAAAACAAAAATTTTACCTTTTATGAATGCTAGAATATTAAAAGATATATATATTGGAAATTCTAAAATTGAAATTGTAGGTAGCTACAAATTTCTAGGATTAATTTTAGATCAACAGTTTAGCAAAATTGCTAAATAAAAATTACAAAATTGATTTTAATGAATATTTTACATTAAATAAACGTAATGATAGATTCATTTTACCATTAATGAAAACTACAAAATACCAAAATACAATATTCTTCAAAGGTATAAAGTATTATAATGATATAATATTTGGTAATATTCTTAAAAAAAATAAAATAACAAATATAAATCAATTAAAAAAAGTTATGAAATTGTTTTTCGTTAACCAATATAAAATATAACACTTATGTGTGATGTTTAATAATATTAAAAATATATTATTTCCTCTAATATTATATTGTAAATTAAACAAATATTTTATATTACAAAACTTTATTAAAAAATCAGTATTAAATAGGTATTTCTCCATATAAATTTTACATATTTTACATTTTTATATATTTTACATCATATAACTAAACACAAAAAATAAAAAAAAAAACAGTATTAAATGTTTAAAAAATTTTAAAATTACTATTTATCAAAACTATTTTATATTTATTTTTCAAATTTTACGTTTTATATATTTAACTTTACATAACTAATAAAAAAAAAAAAAAAAACTAAACAGTATTAAAAATTAAAAGTATTAAAATAATAAAAAACAGTATTAGAATTAAAACAATTATAAACAGTATTAATAACCTATAGTAACCTACAAATATATATATATATATATATATATATATATATATATATATATATATATATATATATATCAATATTATTAAAATTGACATAAAATATGTGATACAAATATTTAGATTCTTTATAAATATTATATTACAATTATGAAAAATGTATTAATTATATTTTATACTTTGTTTTGGATGCTAACATGGGAATCAAATATTTGTTTTAGTTTTGTTTTATTCTTTCTTTTATATTTGTGTTTATTGTTTATTTTAATATCTATTTTTACGTAATTTTATTGTATTTTATCCGAATGAAAATGATGAAATATGACATCACACTACTGTTAGGAGATATCGAATTAAAAAAGCTCATCGCTTTCACTGATTCTCCTTAGACATAAACTGAATTCATTCATAGGCACACACACGCACACACACACACACACACACATGCGTGTAGTACGTTATGCCGTTTCAGATAGGCAATATTTTATAAATATTGCCTATCTTCTTTTTGTATTATCTATATAACATAATAAATAGAATACAATTATAATAATTTAGGTTTGAAATATAATTATTTTATTTTAAAGAATTAATTATAATTGTTACTTTTTAATTGATTATAATATTTAGAATAATTAATTAATAATTTTTTCCAGATTACTAAACTATGTTATATACTAAACCAACAAATTATAACTTGTAATAGAACATTTTTTATATTTAGATCCACATTTTCATTTATTAAAAATGTGCATACATATTTAAAAAAAATAACAAACGCCCGGAACTATAAAATCCTCGGATGCAAAAAGGTTAAATAAGTATAATAAAAATGAAATACAAATTTAAAAATTATTTATTTATAATATAATTTTCACATGTTTACAATATAGGAAATAGCTGTATTTTGTCTTTATACAAATATGTATAGGCATTTTTTAAACACTCTGAATGCATGTCGAATGCCACAAAAATAAAAATGATACCATTGTGACAGAAATACTCCAAACATTAAAATAGATTAATAGGCAATATCTTAAAAATGTAACCAGCTAATAACACATGTTATGTATTCTCTATCAATAACAGATAGCATTGAGGCTAATATTGAAAATGCAGCCGTCCAAGTAGAAAGAGGAACTACACAATTAGACCAAGCTCGTAACTACCAGGTATTACATCATGCCCATTATGTCATCATATACACAGTACTATTACTATATCGTCATCATATTCTACGTTTGTATATGTATTGTATGTTTATTTTCTAATTTATCACTTTAATTTACATCATTTTTAAATGTTTCCCCATGATAATAATTGCTGCCGCGGTTATTATTATTATTATAATTAATATTCATAGATAAATAAATAGTTTAGGAGAATGATGTTTAATGACTAGTAGATTATAGATTAATATTTGTTAAATTTTAAGTTATAATTCAATGTCGCATGTTTTATTCTTATTGTTATTTTTGTAGACAAAAGCTCGAAGAAAGAAGTGTTTTTGTCTCATTGTAATGATCATTTCCCTATTAATTCTTAGCCTGATATTATATTTCTCATTTCGATGATTGATATTTAGAAATGCTAGTATTCTATAATCACGATGTTTATATTTGATTATCGTTTTATTTGTAACTCTTACAATGTAAAATGTTAATGTAATATATCATTTTATCTCTAACATTTATTTTGCAGAAGAAAACCATGAAAAGAAAATTGTATTTAATTTTAATAGCAATCCTCATATTGATTATTTTTTTCTTTATTATTTATTTAACATCCCGCTGAAGTATTGAAATGAACGAGGTGAACCTTTTATAACTCAATTGTTTACATTACTAACGCCATCTATTGTCACCAGTCTTCTTTTTCCTTTTGTTAAAATCATTATCTTGATATGATATCTATTTAATATTTAGACAAAGTATTCCATCAGAAATGTATTATTTAGCGAGATATATATATATATATACAAAATTGTAAATAAAATATTTATTTTATTCATAATAAATAACTCGTTAAAACGTCAATCTTATCATCTATTATCTTGCATGTATATAATGATAGAAATGTTATATTTTTTATATTGCGATCACTAAGATTAAAATAAATATGGTTAGTATAACATGGAGCTTTGGTAATATGACATTTATTTATAAAGTATGGCATATAATAGTAATACTATAGAGAATAATTGACTTTATATATTCAGTTGTTTATTACATATATAATCGTTTAAATTGTAAAATTGTGTAAATAACTCAGGTTATTAAACTTATTATATAAAATTAAAAATATATTTTTTAATAATAGTTTATATTTATTTGTAATCATAATATAAATAAATTTGTTTATAAAAATATGCAATGATTAACGATAAAAATTAGGAACAACTATTGTACTAAGTTCAAAGATATTCTACAGATCAACATCTCTTCATGATATCTGTAATAAGAAGAATAATAAGTTTTACATTTCTAAAATTAGTTTATTCTATTGATAAATTACAATATTTTATATCAATAAACTTTCAATTTTTCTCTAGAAATTTCTGATATAGTGTAATGTAGTTTCACACAAGATTTGTATGTAACATTAAATGACTTTATGTATGACTCTATATACTTAAATAAATAATAATAAGTAGCATATTTATACACAAATATATAAATACATTTAAAGTAGTGAATTAATAATGATATAGTAATCACAATTCATTTTATGAAATATAATCTGAGAGGATAGAATGTATCTTCCGATATACTAACTTCTTAATTATTTATTTGTATGAATTAATAATATTTAAATTTATTACATAAATTATATTAATAAATTAGTTAATTGATTTTTTATTTAAGCGATTATATAATTAAAATTTAAAATTGTATATTTATTAATATGCATCATTAACATTGTATAAATAGAGAACAAAGTATAAAACAACTTACTGTAAAAAATCATACATATATTATTTTTTATAATCTGAAATAGCAGAAATATGATTTTATTCGGGCATCGTGTATATTCAATTTTTGCATACGCCTATGATATAAGTACCAGAATTTTATTTATTTTTAAAATTAAAAAAATATATAGATAATTACTTTATAGTAAAATAATATATTATTAAATATTTATATAAATAAAGCATGCTTATATACTATATTAACCTAAACAAGAGGGGTTCCAGGAATTGATCAAAGGATCTTATAAATCTATTATTAAATTTACTTATGAAATTGATATTATTTATATATTATAAAGTAAAAAAATAGTTTTGTGTTGAGAGTGGAGCATGATACCCCTAGGCCTGCCCCTACTAAAATACACATTATGAATGCATATTTTTTAGAATTTCTTTTATATACTTATATAGTTATTTATTTATTTATCAAATATTGGTAATTTATATTAGTAGATCACTAGAATACATACAAAAAAAGCACAGAAGAATTACATAGAACAAATTTATAAAACCTACTATTCACACTAGAGGTCAAAGATATATATATATATATATATATAGTAGACGCCTAATGATAGATTTAGAGCAATAAATGCCGCTCTAAATCTATGATTTAATATAAAGTCATTGATAAAAGATATTGCAAAGGTTAATATTAGCCTTCGGAAAATATTTGATATAAGTTGTAATATAAATTAAATAAAAAACTTGATTAATACTGAATAAATGAATTATTAAATTAAATAATCTAATTATATGATTTAGATGGGATATACTAGAACCCGGTTTTATACGGTTTGGATCCGGTTTGAATATAAAAATTGATAAATAACATGTTTATTGTTGATTATAACTACTAATATCACTTATACATATTAATATGTATATATTAAATATTATAATAGAGTTTAAGGTGAAAATAATCAGTTTCCAGCATATTATACACATTAATCATATTATTTTCTACCCGGTTTGAATAATTTAAATGACAGCTGATATTCAAATATATTGATAAATAACATGTTTATTGTTGATTATAACTAATATTGTCACTTATGCATATTAATATGTATATATTAAATATTATAATAGAGTTTAAGGTGAAAATAATCAGTGTCCAGCATATTATACACATTAATCATATTATTTTCTACCCGGTTTGAATAATTTAAATGACAGCTGATATTCAAATATATTGATAAATAGCATGTTTATTGTTGATTATAACTACTAATATCACTTATACATATGAATATGTATATATTAAATATTATAATATAGTTTATTATAATTATTATTATCAATATATTGAACATGCTATTTATAAATATATTTGAATATCAGCTGTCATTTAAATTATTCAAACCGGGTAGAACATAATATGATTGTTGTGTATAATATGCTGGAAACTGATTATTTTCACCTTAAACTCTATTATAATATTTAATATATACATATTAATATGTATAAGTGATATTAGTAGTTATAATCAACAATAAACATGTTATTTAGCAATATATTTGAATATCAGCTGTCATTTAAATCCAAGGGGTGCAGCTCTACGTGTTTTGCGTACGCAAATCAAAATCTTTGTTTATAAACAAAAAATGTAAACAAACCCTATTGATGGTTAACTTTAACTTTTCAGTTTATTTTTAATTTATTCACATTAAATTCACTATTTATCATATTATTGTAGACTTATTATATATAATTTATATACGTATACATTATATAATTACTTATTTATTTGTATATAGCATACATATATTTAATAAGTTCGATTAGTACTATAATATGGAAGAAACTCAAAAAAAATAACATAAATACGATTTAAATTTATTTACATTAAATTCACTATTTATCATATTATTGTAACCTCATTATATTTAATTTATATACTTATAAATTATGTAAGTCATTATTTATTTGTATATATTATATATATATTTAATAAGTTTGATTAGTACTATAATATGGAATAAACTCGAAAAAAATTAGAATTTATACGATCGGAGTGACAGATTATTAAGCTAAATATAGTGCGGCGGGCGTTTGCTCGCGGCGCCCGCGCAAGCCATTTGAATTAGTGAACACACATGTATTAATAGATAAGGGAGTAGCTAATTGCGTATCCTAAATTATTATTATATAATACTCATGAATCGATTTTATATGATACATTGAATGTCATATGCCAATGTATATACAGTGTATGATACACTCTAAATGCATAACTCTATGTAGAGATATAGGTACACTTATTAACTGTTTTAGTGTTTGTATATTATATATGTGTGTATATATGTCTACAGCTGTATGGATGTATGTAGGTGGGTTGGTGGGTATGTAGGCAGGTGTGTATGTAGGTAGGTAGGTATATGTAGGTGGATATATCTATAGATATGTAGGCAGGTTATAGGTGGGGAGGTAGGGAGTCAAGTATGTAGGACCTACATATATATACATTGTATATGAGTGGGAAAGTAGGTAGGTTGTAGGGTAGGTAGATAGTTTGGTATTCAGGCAGGTATGTATGTAGGTAGGCCAATAGATGGGTAGGTGGGTGGGTAGATAGGGGGTAGGTATGTGGGTGATATATATGCAAGTAGGTTGGTGGGTATTCATGAAGGTAGATAGGTATATTGATGGGTTAGTTGTGTGGGTGGATAGGTAGATATGTGAGTAGGTGTATAGATAGTTATGTGGGTGGTGTGGTAGGATATGAATATAAGCTAGGTATATAAGTAGGTGGGTGGGTAGGTAGTCAGGAATATAGTAAGGTATATGGGTGGGTACTACCTACTAGGTAGGTAGATAGGTAGGTAGTCAGGAAGGTGGGTGGGTATTAAAAATGGTGGGTGGATGGTAGGGTATGTATATAGGCAAGTAGGTGGGTAGATAGGTAGTCAGGAAGGTAGGTATATGGATGGGTGGGTAGGTAAAATAGTAGGTAAGCGGGCGGTAGGGTATGTTAATAGTCAGTAGGTGGGTGGGTAGGTATACCTGACTATAGTCAGGTAGATATATTGATGGATGGGTATACCCTACTATATTTAGGTGGGTGGATGGATAGGTAGATATGTGAGTAGGTAGATAGATAGGTAGGTGGTTGGTAGGGTAGGGTATGTATATAGGCAAGTAGGTAGGTGTATACTATATAGGTGGGTAAGTAGATACGCATGTAGATATTTAGTATAGGTAGCTATTTAGTTGGGTGGGTGGATATGCAGGTAAGTAGGTAGGATATCTTCGATGGAATTTATTTCGCTCTACTGTGCTCTTTCATTAGACTTTGTTTGTAGAAATAAAGGGGAGAAACTGTATATTAGATGATGGGAAGTTTTTACTAACAATAAATTCATTTAAAATTCAGCTATTGCATACAATCCCAATTACTAGGGCTAATAATATATTAATTTCATATCATAATTTACCTATACTTATATCTACTTACATCTTCTACTTTTGTGTTAGTTTTATTGTTATTACGCTTGATGTCAATATGGTTAATTATATTCCTTCCGATTTATTTTATAATAATATATGTAAATTGTTGAAATGTATTCGTATAAATATTATGAATATATTGTATGATAAAATTATAATTTTTGTAAAATTCTATCTGAAAATAATATATTAGTTGTATATTTTAATGAATGTAATGAGTGTAGTGTATTATACTATACAGTGTATAGTATACACTGTGTATATAGTATTTCTGATTATGGTATACATTTATTATTTATGAATTAAATTAAATAATTTCTAAAAAAAAGATAATGTTGAATTTACATAAATATGGAAGGACAACGGATAAGAAAATACTTGAAAATTTGTCATATATAGTAATTTAATAATCAAATTTATAAATCTAATATTTATAATTATTATATATACATCATAAAATATATGTTATATTACTATAGAATATATTATCTAATGTTATCTAATGACATTTCTTTTATATTTTAATTTATATCTCATAAATAATATAAAAATAGATTAATAAATGCTATATGAAATTATATATGAACAAATTATGATATTATATATATGTGTGAGTGTGTGTTGTGTGTGTGTATGTGTGTGTTTGTGTATTTGTATGCATTATTATGAGGAACCAGAAAATAGTTTTACAAAATATACATTTATTAAACAATATTCATTATAATATCACTATGTATTATTAAAAATATTTAGATAAAGTAAGATATATATATATAATATATTATATATATTATATATATATTATTATATTATTAATTATTAATTTATTAATATTATATATGTTAAATTTAGTATAAACATAGATTATATATATATATTGAATAAATAAATAAAAAATGCATATATAACATTTAAATTATGTTTATATATATATATATGTATAATACAAATGTAATTTATAATTATAATATATATATATATATATATATATATATGTTATCTATATTTAAATAATGTATAATAAACAAATAATAATAGTATAATTCAATCCAATATATAAATATTTATTATAAATATGTAAATTGAATAATTCACCATCAATAGAATAATTTGTTATTATATGGGTCATTATCAGTAAAAATGTAAACACAAAATCCGTATGCACAGTAGATAGGGAGCTGCACCATTTGGATTTAAATTATTAAAACCGGGTAGAAAATTATTTTTTCAAATTGAAAATATTAAATAATATGATTAATGTGTATATTATGATGGACACTGATTATTTTCACCTTAAACTCTATTATAATATTTAATATATACATATTAATATGTATAAGTGATATTAGTAGTTATAATCAACAATAAACATGTTATTTATCAATTTTTATATTCAAACCGGATAAAACCGGATCCAAACCGTATAAAACCAGGTTCTAGCAAGACCTCCTATAACCTAGGTTATAGGAGGTTATAGGAGGTCTTGGTTCTAGTATATCCCGATTTAGATATAATAAATATATATTTATTAAAACAAAAATATATAATATTTGATAAAACAGAAGAAAAAAATATGTAATATAATATTAAAGATGTTATCTTCGGGAGGGGGGATTCCAAGATAATAACGTATACAATAATGTATTCAGTTGTATCGATACCTCCTACAACCTCGAGGTTATATGAGGTATTGGTTGTATGGCCTTCAGTCGAGATCAGAGGGACGAGTTGACTACAAGATGACTTACTTAAGGTAACGACTCCAACTACAGGAACGCATACTAGAATGTAGATGGTTAGTGTGTAGATGATGGTATGATCAATACCTCCTATAGCCTCGAGGTTGTAGGAGGTATCGTTACAACGAGGTTATAGAAGGTATTGGTATGATACACTGCAGTGTACCGAATGTGCACTATATATATGTGTATATATACAATAACTTAATGTGCAATAAGTTTAATTTGATGAGCTCATCCATGAACTTTGATTTGAACGGATAGCTGATACTAGAATGAACCCTTTGAATTTGAACAGTAATACGTGAACGCGGTGAACTTGAACTACCATATAAGGTTATATTACGTGATTTACTTATTATAACACATTTATGTGAGTGATATTTTATTCCAAGTCTATACTAAATACGGTGCTTGATAATGTATATCTTATAACTTTAATCTATTCATTATACGAAATAAGAAAGTGTACTTAATATTATTAGAAAGTATACTTAAGGTATACCTAAGTAGATTATGACTTCAACTTTAGTACACTTATTTATTTGTGTAGGTCACAATATCGTAATAATCTACTTATATATTCTAAAACTAAATTACATGATTAGATCTATCATTAATATGTGCGATACACTTATTAATTCATCAATACGATTGATACATACTATAAAGGGGGTGACCAAATAAGTATTACTATTTATAATTACTAATAAATTGAGAATATTACGTTATTTTATCTCTAGATGACATGATTTAATTATAATTGATATATATATATATATATATATATATATATATTATGCCTAACATAATGATTATGATAAATTAATCATTATAACTTACTATTAAAGTGAACTTCTCAAAAAATAAACAATGAACTACTATAGCTTACATTACTTAAATATTCTTAAAGATAACATAGTAATCTAATGTGATCAACAACTTGTTGACAACAAGTAAATATATCAGTTGGGATGTTCCTTATTTCACCAATTCATTGATCATATGGTTATTTTGTCAATTGCATATTTAATTATAAGTTAGGTATGTTGACATATTTATTTTTATTTTATTCTAAATATTTTTTAGATTTAACTCTACGAGCGTATACAGATACAGGATTAACTTAGATTAACTCACCCTTAAATAGGGGATTAACTTTAAATATAATAATTAAAATATAATAAGGTATCCTATACGTATCTTTATCACATTTCTAAATATTGGAATTTTGTAATTTAACCTAATCATTAGTTATATTACGTTACCTATATTATTACTACTTTAATCAAAAATAGACAAAAATAATACTTTATAAACTACTCTCATCATTAATTGTATCTCAAATTTGTTTTATAGAGAGCTATTCTAATCAGAATTAATATTCATTTAAGAATACTTATTTAACATGTATTTATTAAATATGATAGTATCAACCATAGATTTATAGTTTACATGTAAACTATAAATCTATGGTATCAACCTATCAATTAAATATATAATAAAGTTTTTATAATAAATACTATATTTTTAAATATCATTCCTTCTTACATTTATTATAATAATTGATAATTATCAATACATTACAACATTAAAATAAAACCATTAACTTAATAATATTATAATAATTAAATAGCTCCATACTAAATATTTGCTACCATATTTAAAGCAATTTTATATTTCTATATAATTATTGGTAAATAATATTTATTATATTTAAAAAATAAATATAAAGTATTTCATTTAAAAAATAGATCATATACAATGGTAAATTATATATAAATTCCTGCTATAATTTAAATATTTTAAATAAGAATGTATGTTCATTATTATTGATAATAATTATAAAAATATTTAGTAAATATTTGATCATTAATTTATGATTACATTGGTATTAATTTATCATACAATTTATGATAAATGTTATGGCATAACATTGTTATGCTCTAAAACGGCGCATAATTTACATCGATGGGCGGCTCTTATATATTAGTAGGACCGCTCAACTTGAACTATTACATATATCGGCGGCCTGCTTCTCCTGTATCAAATAGATAGATTTATATATAGATATATATATAGTTTATTTGAATAGTTTAATTTAATTTAATTATTTTTTCGTTTAGTATTCGTTTTATTTATTATCTAAATCATTTAGTAAATGTCTTTAAAATAAGACCTTGGTCTTTTCAGGTTGTTGCCAGGAAAATAATAAATATTTAAAATAAAATAAGTCGTTTTACAATATATCTATACTATAGATCTGTTAGTTGTATATGGGATACGAATACAGAGATTCATACTGAGTATGATACGATAAATTACTATAGTTTATTCCGATACTATTTTGATATTACTAATGATTCATTAGTCTCCTCTATAGTTCAACTATGCATAATATTGTTTAAATATGTTTGCATTAGACAAGATACAGTAATAATTCGTTTACTAAATATATATATATATTAAATATATACGTAGTAAATGAATTATTAAAATAAAATATTTTATTTAGATTCATAGTTATTATATATATATGTGTATATAAATGTATACAACATATATTAATACAAATTCAATTCCGCTGATGAACACTAACTGAATAACACTTAATGTTGTTCGATGATTATTCTATCTAGAAGTATGACTAAACGTGGATGATTATTCACGTGCATCGATAACTCCCACTTTTAGTAAATAAGTTTGCGATTTACTCGAAAAAGTGAAAAAAAACCACTACCATACACTTACTCGTTGATTTAATGTTTCTTCCAATGATTTATAGTCATTATTAATAACACATTGCTAGTCTACTTTTCAACTTAATTTTTTATCTACATACGTATTAGAACATAATTCGTTGATATTTTCACACGATGAAATAGTATCACCTTAACACCTAATTAATCATAAATTTAATGCTATCTGTTTACTGGATAGAATATTCACATTTGCATATTTTCTAACTATCATTAAACGTTTAATCTTCAGTTATACACCAATTATCAAATTATTTTCAAAAGTATAACAGGATCGTTGCTAATATATAAACATATTGTATAATAGTTTATCGTTGACACAATAGTTCAATGATTATAAAGACTAATGGTAGGGCAACGCATGCTGCTGTTCTCTCGAAACAGCCGCATTCGCTAATATCTATGTTCGTAAAAGCGGGATTATTTGCAAGCGTGCCCTCAGCTTCACTCAGATATCAAACCTTACAACAGGGAGAGAGAAAGGGTCAAAATAAATACTATCCTCCGGATTTCAATCCTCAAAAGCACAAGTCTTTGGACGCCTATCATGGCACTCACCCGCTCAGAGAAAGAGCCAAGAAGATCCACCTGGGAATCCTGGAGATCAGGTGAGTTATCAGCAGTTATAACGATGAAGTATGTATGTAGTGTAGAATAGTATGTAGTATAGATGTAAAGGGGGTATTGTTTACCTTATGTTACTTCTAGTTTACCTGTATACTTTTAAATTTATGTTTACCTGTAAACTTTTAAATGTATGTTCACCTGTATATTTTTTAATTTATCTTTACTTATTTGTATTTGAATAATCTACATATTTTAGATATTATCTCCTACATATTTACGAGCATAGGTAGTGGTAATAATATACAAACGGCTATCTATGTTAGCTGTGCGAGTAGTCCTCAATTATTAAAGTTTAGCGTCACCAGTTTAACTCATTATTAGTGTCAATCTTATTGGAAAAATGTGTTATATGTGTTAATAATAATAACTCAATACACACACACACTATAATACAACTATTGTATTAATATCATTAATCTTAGCTCGTGTGTATAAACAGATATGTGATAATTATACAGGTTTGAGATGCCGTATAACATTTGGTGCGGAGGATGCGGTATACATATAGGTTAGTGCCCTTCATCGCTAACTCACCCCTTCATCAGCTAACTCACCCCTTCATCAGCTAACTCACCCCTTCATCAGCTAACTAACCCCTTCATCAGCTAACTAACCCCTTAATCAGCTAACTCACCCCTTCATCAGCTAACTCACCCCTTCATCAGCTAACTCACCCCTTCATCAGCTAACTCACCCCTTCATCAGCTAACTCACCCCTTCATCAGCTAACTCACCACTTCATCAGCTAACTAACCCCTTCATCAGCTAACTCACCCCTTCATCAGCTAACTAACCCCTTAATCAGCTAACTCACCCCTTCATCAGCTAACTCACCCCTTCATCAGCTAACTCACCCCTTCATCAGCTAACTCACCCCTTCATCAGCTAACTAACCCCTTCATCAGCTAACTCACCCCTTCATCAGCTAACTAACCCCTTCATCAGCTAAATAACCCCTTCATCAGCTAACTCACCCCTTCACCAGCTAACTAACCCCTCCACCAGCTAACTCACCCCTTCAACCACCACCCTCTATTAGACCGCCACCCTCTATTAGACCGCCACCCTCTATTAAACCGCCACCCTCTATTAGACCACCACCACCCTCTATTAGACCGCCACCCTCTATTAGACCACCACCCTCTATTAGACCACCACCCTCTATTAGACCGCCACCCTCTATTAGACCACCACCACTCTCTATTAGACCGCCACCCTCTATTAGACCGCCACCCTCTATTAGACCACCACCCTCTATTAGACCGCCACCCTCTATTAGACCACCACCCTCTATTAGACCACCACCCTCTATTAGACCGCCACCCTCTATTAGACCGCCACCCTCTATTAGACCGCCACCCTCTATTAGACTGCCACCCTCTATTAGACCACCACCCTCTATTAGACCACCACCACTCTCTATTAGACCGCCACCCTCTATTAGACCGCCACCCTCTATTAGACCACCACCCTCTATTAGACCGCCACCCTCTATTAGACCACCACCACTCTCTATTAGACCACCACCCTCTATTAGACCGCCACCCTCTATTAGACCACCACCCTCTATTAGACCACCACCCTCTATTAGACCACCACCCTCTATTAGACCTCCACCCTCTATTAGACCACCACCCTCTATTAGACCGCCACCCTCTATTAGACCACCACCACCCTCTATTAGACCACCACCCTCTATTAGACCGCCACCCTCTATTAGACCACCACCCTCTATTAGACCACCACCCTCTATTAGACCGCCACCCTCTATTAGACCGCCACCCTCTATTAGACCACCACCACTCTATTAGACCGCCACCCTCTATTAGACCGTCACCCTCTATTAGACCACCACCCTCTATTAGACCACCACCCTCTATTAGACCGCCACCCTATATTAGACCACCACCACTCTCTATTAGACCTCCACCACTCTCTATTAGACCTCCACCCTCTATTAGACCGCCACCCTCTATTAGACCGCCACCCTCTATTAGACCACCACCCTCTATTAGACCGCCATCTCCCTGCTATCACTTACACCATCCCTAACCCCTACCCCTCTCTATTATCAACACCAATAACCCTCATGCATCTCTATCGCCCTGCCCCACCCTAACTCCTGCCCCCTCTATCGCCCTGCCCTACCCTAACACCTCGACCAATCAGCTATGGGCGTTCGCTACAATGCTGAGAAGAGCAAGATAGGCAAGTACTACACGACACCCGTATACCAGTTCCGCATGCGCTGCCACCTATGTCCCAACTACATCGTCATCAAAACGGAGCCCGCGGTTAGTGTTGGGGTGAACTGTTAGGGTTAACTGTTGGGGTTAACTGTTAGGGTTAACTGTTGGGGTTAACTGTTAGGGTTAACTGTTGGGGTTAACTGTTGGGGTTAACTGTTGGGGTGATCTACCACTGTTGGGGGTTAACTGTTGGGGTTAATACTACGGTGTATTGGTGTTATAGTGTACAGAATATTATTTTATGTATATGTATGGTTTCGAAGAACATTACAGCCATATACGGTTATAAGTGTAAACATTCATCTAAGTTCCTAGCTGGGGTGAAAGGACTCCACCGAAATAACAATAACAACATACATATACGTACATATCATGTGAATGAAACATTTCATTATTTTGTACATATACCTACTATTGAACACATTAATCGTGTGTCACTTATTTCACATAAGTATATGTATATATATATGTATATATATGTATATATATATATATATACTTATTGAATCACACATATAATAATAGAGGATACAAATGGACCCCTCAAGAAGTCATAGACTTGTACATGTTATAAATAACTGTTACAAAACAAATAGTAACATTATTTTCTTGTGTTTTGATTTATCGTTTATTAAATTCTTGATAAATACAAGAGAAAAACAAGAACTGTCTGGAGTCGAACCCGGGACCTCTGGTTTACTAGCTTTTGGTTCTCCCACTGAGCCATCGACCCCAGACAATATATATATATATATACTTATATTATGCAATCAGCTCTCATCTTATAACTCTATTGAATAATCAAACTATTATAGTTACTATAATAAGCTGTTATATTAGTATTACTAAAATAGTCGTAACATAAATAGCTGCCTTAGTGATCGCACGATGACTTGACCTTTTAACCCTCATGCTACGCAGACTCACGAATACATCATCACCGAAGGAGCTCGGCGTAAAGAACAACGGTGGGATCCGAAGGAAAATGGGCAAATTGAAACCGAAGGTTCGCTTGATTAAATACGACGATTTCTCGCGCTAAACATCGATTTGCCAGCCCGCATATACATCGGCCAATAGAGAGTTAGCTTAGATGTATAGCTAATTTGTAAACAATGCGTATAATACGTATAATAATGAATAATTTTAAGATGACCCCTTAATAAATATAAAAATGCACACTTTTGTATAGACGTAATCAATATCTTATAATTAGATAAAGACGTACAGAAGAAAATGGCGAGTGACGCCATGTTTAACCTTGAACACGTCGCCGACGATAAGCTGAAGGTCGCGACCTCTAAACCGATCATAGACCAATTGGAAGCCATGAAAGACGTATGGAAGGACGACTACTTGCTGAACAGGAGGCTTCGCGATTCTTTCAGAGTCAGTGCAGCGCAGAGTATAGATATACTAATAACTTAAGATAGCAAACATTATTGAAATCGTTACAATTTACGATAGCAATACTAGATAATTAAGTCATTCAAGTTAGCAAAGACTAGAGAACTAACTCACTTAAGATATCAACGAGTAATATGTATACATCATTGTTTGTGTACTTAATGAGACGAGTGTGTCAGTGCTTTACGTACACAGGTATTCACTGCATCACTGTGATCATATTTGAACGAATGAATTTATTTACCTAAGAATATTGGCTATAATAATCGGAGGGATACCCGGAAGCTATGTTTAGCTTATACTAAGGATAGATATTTAAATAATTATTTAATTTTAATAGTAGAACAGTTGTACATTGCGCACGAAATCACCGAACAAAATGTAAACAACGCGAGATTACTGGTTACCATATAATGTTAACGATGTTTAATACGAATTAATACCCAGGATGCAACTCTATTAGTAACGGCCACGTAACAACCATTCTACTTGAGTATAGCGTAACTCTATAGCTTTATATTGTGTACAATTTTATATTCGTTCACGATCGATGTGTATACAGTCAATTATAACGTATCTAATTATTGATCAAATAGGTAGTAGAACATAAGAGAACTATATCAGATAAATAACGTAAGCGCGCATAATACACCATATCAATGCAGACCGTAGTATATAATAGTCCTGTATATTATTATTAAATTATTATCATATTACTATTATTTTATTATTATTTTCTTCCCGCACGAGCGAAGGGGTCTACATGACCCTATTTCAGTGCCTAATAAACCTAATATCATCATCATCATAACTAAGCGCTATGTTTACTACTGCGTTGTTGTCGTGCTGTTCACCTGACCACGCGGTACCTAACACTGTACTACGGACTCCACTCTGTACCGTACTATATTCACTCTAAATACTATATTCACTGTACATACTATATTCACTGTACATACTATATTCACTGTACATACTATATTCACTGTACATACTATATTCACTGTACATACTATATTCACTGTACATACTATATTCACTGTACATACTATATTCACTGTACATACTATATTCACTCTAAATACTATATTCACTGTACAATGTACAGTGTACAATATACAGTGTACATACTATATTCACTGTACATTCTATATTCACTGTACATACTATCTATACGTTAACGATTCGTAACATTAAAGAGGTGTAAGATACGCATAACTCTAAACCTTTACGCCTATAACTCTAAACCTTTACGCCTATAATAAATCCTCGCGAACTTACGTCGAAAAAACACGCTTTTATAGTATATATTTAAACAAATAAATACTATATCGGAAATAATGTTCAAAATGAATCGTAGATAATGTTATCGTCTCGGATGTGAATCTACGACTAAGTTTTCATTACGTCGTAGCGGTACGGCGAAATGTACGCTAACGACTTATCTTCGTAGATATTGTCATCGATGAATATATTATTCGATAACCGCGATCGTGAGCGCGTATCTTAATACCTGATTCACGTATCCACTATTGTAGACGAGGAAACAAGAAATAAAAGCGCAGGAGACTATCGACAACGACCTGCTAAAGAAATCGTCCCTAGACCTCGTGCTGCTACCGGAGACTGACGAAGACAGACAGATCGCTCATCTGCTCAACAAGTATAAGACGGTGAACTGTTAGTGGTTTACTTTTCTGTGTGTTGTAAAGTGTGAATAAATGTGCGACTGACAACTTCTATCATTAGTAATTAGGTACATACCAATATTAAATACAAACATATTATTTCATTACAAACATACACTATTCATTAATATATAATTTATTATATATATTTTATTTTGATAATCAAATATTCTATAAATAAATATTCGTTGTTGTACGAAAATGAATCAAAATAACTGTTAAGCATTACGAGAACATAGTCGTACGTATTGTAATAATTTCATCTAAAGTAAAATATAGATAATGTTTTATTTAACATATTATAATTTCACATTTATTTCTGTGAAGTAGGGGAACTTTGTTTAGTACTTTGTTTTTATGAAAATAATTGTTTATTAAAAAAAAATTATTTCAATATACCAAATATTTTGCGAAGCAAAGATATAACACTCCCTATGCATGAAACGTAATTTAGTAATATCCCCAGCCGCTGCTAGCAGTAGTATCGAAATCACTGAAATATATTTAAGTTCGGCTCTGTTTTCATTGCTCTATTAAATTACATGCAATATAAATTAGCTTTTACTCACCTTATATAATTATAGAATTTAAAACATGCATATCATATTTGTTTATTATATATTAGTAATGAATACTTAGTTTTCATCATATAAATACTAATTTAAAGCATATTATTTAACATTTTAAAAGTGTATAGTTTGATATGAATTTACATTATAAACAACACATAGTTCTTAAAAGTAACCCGCTATAGGTGGCACCAGGGTATTTTGTATACAAATTCGAATTACACGATTTCGAGTAAGTGTTATATCTTTCCTTAGAAAAATCTTTGATAATACTATTCTATATGTTTTTAATATCTTTTAAAAAATGATTCATGAAAACAGTCTAGAAATGACATACATATAAGGTTTATATATTCATTATATATGATGTATTCATATATATTCAAATGCTGTTTTCTCTAAATAATGAATTCACATTAACTGTGAATATATATAAAAGCTATTATTATAAAACTATTATAGCTATATTATTATTTTTTTTGTATTATACTAATAACATATATTCCCATAGAGATATCTTTCATAAATATTATTTTTTAATAATAGTAAAAATACAATTTATATAGAATAAATGACAATAAATAACAATTTAAAACAGTCATTTATATATATATATATATAACAGGCTATATATAATAAATATATGTCTATACATGAATATAATATAAATACAATATCAAAAAAAATATATTTATTCAATATATAGAATTCTGTATGCCATACTATTAATAGTCCATATGCTTCCTATATATTTACTTGTTAAACTGTGAAATGACGTGTGTGTGCTCTGTGACATCCCCTTAATCACTCCAGAGAGATAACGCTGCAATACGCCTTACCATAAACCCCAGCAATATTTCCTGTCACAGCAGCGGTAAGCGAAGATGAGAAGAAAAAGATGATTCTCGGCTCGTCTATCTTCGGTGCGTCCGCCTCCTCCGCTAAGAATAACTCCTCATCCTCCTCCTCCTCGAAGAAGAAAGCTAAATACGACCATCGTGTATCGTTCTCTCCCAATAAAGCCTCCAAGGTTTGAATCGCCGGTAGTAGTAGCTTAGCTTAACTCAGCGTCCTTACTACCCTTACTCGGAGCTTCTCTCCTAGTCCACAAGGATATGTAGTAGTTAATAGGGCGGTTATTATTTATGAAAAAAACAAATTTTAAATTATTATGTTCGATATAAAATAATCAAATATTTATCTATCGTTTGATCCATAAAATATACTTGAAATCATCATAAAGTATATAAAAATAGTATTTTATCGGAAGTATTAATTGAATATATAATTTAAATAACTAGTAATAATTACTAAATAATCGGTTAAATAAATGAAGTATAACTTTTCCATATATTTATCAATGTAACTATGATACAAGTGTGATAGAAGTATTGTCACATTGAATACAAGCATTTTAGATTACAAAAAATAAATCAATATAATAATTTCATAATATAATATGTTTACATAAGTATATTATAATGTATATACTTCAACGTATTTGTCTGTATTATAATGTATTTATAATACATATAATATACACTAATACATATAATCTTACTCAATATTATTTTTCATCATATATTTTTGTTAGCCGCCGACATAATTTTCATATTTAATATGGGCGTGGCTAAATGTTCAAAGATAATTAAATATATTCATTGACATATTTTAATATTTACATACATGATCTATATATTTAATTATCTTTAAATATTTAGTCATGCCCATATTAAATATGAAAATTATTTCGGTGTCCATTTTAAATGTCATTTACACAAAATAATATTTTGTCATGTATTACTTACATTCAAAATCTCATTGAATAATTAATGAAATAAGAAATTGAAATTTTCAATATTAGAAAATAAAATAGGCTGCAATATAATTTTTTTTCTACTAACAATTATTAATTTGATTTTTTCGTTGTTATATTTAAAATATTAATGATAAATAACACATATATTATAAATATTATAATGTATTAAAAGAATTATAAAATAATGTAATAAAAAAATATATATTATCAAACTATAGAAGACAAAATGTTGATTAAATATTACATTTGTGTAATTGAATCTATTTATATTGCGAGTGTGAAAGACATTCTAATCTTAAAAGATATTTATAACTAAATCAAGAATCATTTAATTATTATATAATTATACATTTTTGTACGGAATATTTATACTTCTAATAATGGAATTATTTAAAGAACATGATATTTAATCTCCATTTAATAGGTATTACTATTGAAGTTTTCTAATTATTGTGAATATTGACCTACAGAAACATTAATCACACGACCTCACTTATACAGATTATATACAATTAGCTAAATGTAGAAATCTATTATTATGATCGTTGTTACCCTATTATCCTTGTCCTATTAGTATCAAAGATTTACCAAAGGAAATATGGTTCACTCGACCGAATTATAGAAATAAAAGCGACACTAGCTCAAATGCGATGAGTAGGAGAACTAAAATCAATTTTGGGATTTCGTATCTGTTTACATGTAGATGTGAAAAAAAATACCATAATATAATCTTAAATTTAAATATATATTCGGTTAATAATATTAACTTAATATCGAAAAGTAAAGTGTTACTTAAAACTATTATTTGAAGAAATCAAAAGTGAATTCATAAAAATGTTTGTTTTATAAACCGAATGTTTTCAAGGTTAACAGTTAATCGATTCAGTGGTATTGTTATTTACATGTAAACTCTCAATACCGTGAAAAAAATGTAATTTGAAAATATAATTCATATATATCTATTATAATATGAAAAGTATACTAAACTGATAATTAGATTAATTACCTTAGGAATTATTAATAGTAAATATAACTTACATGTGTATCTATCTCGTGGTTGGAACTATATTAAAATAATCACATAGCTTAGATAGTGAACCATATTTGCTTCGCGAAATTGTTGTTAGTATGCTGATATATAAGCTTACCGAAATAACTATTATATATTAATTCAAATAACTATTATATCTAAATGTGATATTAACGCATCCGCCTTCACCTCGCAATAGACCGATGGAGGATTATCAACGCTAAAGAACTCGATGATTAAACGCACCTCATCAACTACTGCACCGACTACAGAACAGAGTCAGACTAGCGCCGACCAATCAAAGGACACCGTTGTTACCACAACGACGACGCCGCCGTCTCAATCAAAGATGGTAGAAGTAGCGCCGACCACTAACAATAACAACAATAACAACTCGTCTCTGTGCGATTACAGCGCTTCGTCCACGGAAAGCGAATGAGTCATCCCACCCTAACCCAACAGCCAATATAATGACCACTTTCAGTACCCTCCCCACCCCGTTATTCATACAGTACAGTCGGAGTGAGTGAGTGCTACTATCACACACACACACACACACACCCCAACCACACACCATACTCCGGTGTTAACCATGATCAGCTAATGTATTATTAACACACCACTATACTTTATATATTGTTAATTACTATGTATATCATGTATACTATATACATGCTATACCATCGATGTGTGTATTATCTATTTATCGTATCGAGGTGTACATATATTTGATATAAAGTATTTATTGTTCGCGACGAATAAAGAAAGATTGTGACACGAGTTCGTTCGTAGAGTTGCTTTTTTTATAAATAATTCCTCTTGTAAAATAAATATTGCCGTATCGTATCGACTACTATAGAATGGGTAGTAGTAGTAGTCAGGTAGTAGTAGTAGTCAGGTAGTAGTAGTAGTAGTCAGGTAGTAGTAGTAGTCAGGTAGTAGTAGTAGTCAGGTAGTAGTAGTAGTAGTCAGGTAGTAGTAGTAGTCAGGTAGTAGTAGTAGTCAGGTAGTAGTAGTAGTAGTCAGGTAGTAGTAGTAGTAGTCAGGTAGTAGTAGTAGTCAGGTAGTAGTAGTAGTAGTCAGGTAGTAGTAGTAGTCAGGTAGTAGTAGTAGTAGTCAGGTAGTAGTAGTAGTCAGGTAGTAGTAGTAGTCAGGTAGTAGTAGTAGTAGCCAGGTAGTAGTAGTCAGGTAGTAGTAGTAGTCAGGTAGTAGTAGTAGCAGGTAGTAGTAGTAGTCAGGTAGTATTAGTAGTAGTCAAGTAGTAGTAGTAGTAGTAGTAGTCAGGTAGTAGTAGTATTCAGGTAGTAGTAGTAGTCAAGTAGTAGTAGTAGTCAGGTAGTAGTAGTAGTAGTCAGGTTGTAGTTGTAGTTGATTACATTTTCACCGTTAATTCATAGATAATAATCATAATAATAATAGTAGTAGTAGTAGTAATCGTAGTAGTAGTAATTGTAATAAATAATAATAATGAAGATGAAGATGCCGATATTGATAATAATACTAGTATTGAAATGAAAGTCACACACGAAGGCGACGCGTGCACTTATATGTTTGCCACCTTCTCGCTTCCGTTTTGATGTAGGATCGTCGCAGACCTCATCTTGTGAGTTCCTGTTTATCGTGTACATCATGCGTAGGTTTAAGTACGAGTTTAAAATTGATGTTAGCTATTATAAATTAAATTATGATTATTTGAATTAATATATTTAAAAAAGATTCGATATTAAATTTTCTCATCCATAAATCATATAAGTGATATAAAATATATGCGTACAATGTATTTATTAAAATGAAATAATTCATTTTTTTCAATACAAAAATAGCTCGTTACTAAAAACAGTATCTTAAAATAGAAAATTTAAATACGAAATATTCAGATTTCTGTTAATCTACGTAAACAAATACTACGCTAGGATGCTGTTCACAAACCATTCAGCGGAGCAGTCATTCTGTTAGGGTAGGCGTTGTTCATGTAACTGTGGGCGAGAGGTTATGCAATCATGGAACGCGTCGAATACAGAATAATATTTGTTAATATAATATATTTGTTTAACAAACATTAATAAATATATTATTTTGTATAGGCGACGATGCTAGGAAAGATTGCATCTTATTCAGTGACGCCTTTAGGAGAAAAAAAAATATAATAAAAACAAAGTAGTTTACAAAAGGAAAAGGAACAAAATAAATTTGTCTTCTAATAAATAAAGGTTATCAATATCAAAAATATTCTATTAATAGCAATATAGAGAGATGAGATGAGAGAGGCTGAGAGGATGATAGTTTTGAGATGAGAGAGGCTGGCGATGAGATGAGAGAGGCTGACACTAACACCGGATGAAGCATGCTGTTCTCGATCGTTTGTGGAAACTTAGCCGGAGCTGTTTGAACGTTGCTGCGAGTTATGCATCTCTTCGGAAGAGCTGATGTGGGAAGAGCTGGTGAGTTAGGTCGGTGTTAGGTCGTCGACATCATTACAAGATAGTTATTCTATTGAATACTATATAGTAATGGAGACTGGACTACTGGACAATGTTGAAATGACATTTACGTATATTTATGATGATTTTGTTAAGTATTTAGGCCAGGCCGGTTAATTTCGTTTTAGATTTTTTAGATCAGAAACATTATTTTATTAAAATATGCAAATATAAATATTTATCTATAAAATTATGTATACTACGTCATTCAAAATAATGATAAGTATCTGAATTATGGATTATAATTATATTTCTGTACAATAACTGATGTGAAATATTTGAAAAATTTATTAATCCATTTTTTGTTACTTAATACTTACTATTATAGCTTAGTAATAGATATATATTTTATTCTACATAGAAAATTATTTTTTATCTCAATAGCAAAAGTTATCCAATTTTTAGTATATCCATTTTTATAATTTAGTACACAAAATATAAGAATAGTTTAGAAGATTATATCACAGGACTTTTATTCACATTTTTATGCTAAACCCATAACCCAATAGATTTTTGTTGTCAAAGTATATATCTAATATAGTGTTATATAGCTAATACAATGTTAGGCTATTAGATAATGTAATACAATTGTACTCAAGAGATACAAATATATTTTAAAAACATACAAACAAATATAGATTTTATTATTTTGTCAGTACAAATTTACTAGATCTACTTTAAATTATCTTATTCTAGATCAGGACGAGAATCACAGGAGCCAAATAGTAGTCGATTTAAATTTTATCTGTAAACAACAAAAAATAAAAAATAATCTTGTACACAATCTCAAAAGTTATCGGTATTCTAGTAGACATATTAATTCATTATATTTTACATGTAATGCCCATCGATATAAAGAAAGTGGATAAGCTATTGAATGTAGTGTATGGCACTATCCGCTACGGGCGCTGCAGTCGAAACCCACTATCTTGCCCACTACTTTTTATTTATAATAATATTTATTTATACATATATATATTAATAATTACTACCAATTTTAATGTACTATCTATACTAAAAATAAGATTATATATTTAAAATACATTATATAAACATTCCTCGTAATTTTGTATATTTAAATTGAAGATATCATACTATTTTATTGATATTTATAATATAAATCCATTGATATAGATAGAAGTCACTTTAATCTATTTCGACGAAAAGCCTACTATTTTAATATTTGACATATATAATATGACTAATATCCAATCAATATCACTGATATAATTTTTTTAATTTATCCTTAAAAGTGCCATTTACATATCTATCTTTTACATGCATTGCGTGCGTCAATTGCTTATCCACTTTCTTTACATAGATGGTAACGCTGCGTAAATAGATTGTATTATTGGTATAGGGAATGTAAGGTAATATTTATTTGTAAGTTTTTAATTAATGTTAAATGGTAATGTGAAGTGGTAATGTGGTAATGTGAAGTGGTAATGTGGTAATGTGAAGTGGTGAAGTGGTAATGTGAAGTGGTGAAGTGGTAATGTGAAGTGGTGAAGTGGTAATGTGAAGTGGTGAAGTGGTAATGTGAAGTGGTGAAGTGGTAATGTGAAGTGGTAATGTGAAGTGGTGAAGTGGTAATGCGATGTTTGGTTATTCTTAATATTGATCAATTAGTCTACGAGACCATAGACACCAATATTACATAGACAGTCATTAAATATATGTTTATAATATATGTACGTATATTACGAGGTGTGGTGTATGGCAGATATGACAGGTATATTACAACGTTTTGACAGGTATATTACAAGGTGCATGGGGGCTTCAACAAAGCATAGGTCACTTATAATAGATCTATTTATAGCTTTATTATGATACGGGTAAATCAATTACCTTACATAGCTAGATTGATAATGTATGTTATTAAGGGTGTTGGATACAACTATATATTGTACGTGTTAAATATACAACAATTATTAGTTTTTAAGGAATAATTTGTGTATTATATTTTATCGTACATTTTTTATGTTTTTTTTATAAATAATATATATGATAATAAAATTGTTATCATCTTATGTAGTTTCTACAAATTATGTATATATATATATATTTAGAAACACATGGAAAAAATAACAACATTTATTTTTAAACTAATTAAAAATTAATTTTATAAAAAAATGTACGAAATAATGATACATATATGATGATGATGTACTAGACATTTTAAATAGAATTATTTATTATTACTATATAATTTATATTTTTACATACACGAAATTGGAAAAAATATTTTTTTTAATAAATCTAGTTTTAATTATTCACTATTATTTTATTGAACAAATAAATTAATTTCTGAAATATGTATGTTAACGTCATGTCATAATAAAAACGTGTATTAATAAACATTATGATATTTATAGAAACTAAAATATATATTGTGAGTATAAATAAAAATACAAAATATAAATAAAATAATATAAAATATATAAATTAAAAATAAATATATATACTTAAAATATTAAACTTAAACATTAAATATTATACATTAAAAATAAAATAAAATATTGATGGAATTTTTTAATTCATAGTTTTATTGACATTTTGAAATGCATCCACATAACATCATCAAGTAGTATAATTTGAAAGATGATATTTCAAATTTTATTAATAAATTATCAAAAAAAGTTATAAAATAATTTTTATTTTGCGATATTATTGTGTGCCATATATTAATAAATATGGAATGATATATATTGTTATATCAATACATATATTTATAGAATGATTAAGGCAGTACAATAAAGGAAACAAAACGTAAAGTAATAAAACTAAACAATATATTAACCAGGGTCTATTTCATCTATAATATGCAATTAGTTTAAAGTGAACATATCATAATTTTGGTACTAGTGGAAGTAGTGAGAGTGGGAGTGGGAGTGGTACTAGTGGAAGTGGTGGTGCTGATGGTGGGAGTGGTGCTTGTGGTAGTTGTGCTGATGGTGCTATGATGGTGGGAGTTGTGCTGATGGTAGTGGTGCTAGTGGTGGTGCTGGTAGTGCTTGCTATGCTAGTGGTACTGGTAGTGTTAACTGTAGTGCTAGCTGAAGGGTGTTAAAACTAACCTGGCATCAGGAAACCTGCGAGATTAGCGTTGCGAAGGACATTCGTCAAAGGGGTGTTGTTCTTGGTATCGCCTGTAGAGGTGAAGTAGAGGTGAAGTAGAGGTTAAGTAGAGGTCAAGCTAAATATGCTAAAAAGGGCACGGTCCCGCTACTTGCGTGTGAACACAGGGGACTTTAAGGTTGCAGGCAATATTAGAAACATGTTCACTCGTGCAAACAACACATAGTACTTTATACCTTATTGTTGTTACATTTAAATTTGTTTTTAAATTATATTTATTTTTTATAGATTTTATTTATATTTATGGTATCGAATCATTAATTAATTCAATTAAAAAACATAGACATAGCAAGAAATTTAATTTAATTATGGTAGAAGTATTTTCCAATTCTAGAAGTATTTATACTTGTAAGTATTTCTAGTCGGTTGCAGTGGCATATCTAGTTGTATTAACATATACATAGGAGTAATGCAATAGTGTATAAATAGTCCACATCCTTATGATGCTTTATTATACTTGATTACCATACAGACTTTATTACTATATACATACTAGATATATATATATATATATATATATATATATATATATATATATATATATATATATATATATATATATATATATATATATATATATATATATATTATACTTTATTCCTATATACATATTATTATTATCTTATAGCTTATGATAATAATACATTTTTAGTATGCTATATGTAAATAATATATGAGTCTAAACATGAAATAGCCGACAAGCATACAAGTATACTAGTATGTAAGCATACAAGCATATTGTATGCCCAGATGTGCGATAGTTTGATATATCAACAGTGGATTCAACAGTATGAGTTAAACACTGTTATTAAGGATTGCGATTGCGAATTAAATTGAATACCACAAACACTTGGGTATTTTGATATCTATGCTTTATTTAGTATACAGTAGTGATGTGAATGATGCTCAAATCTAAACCATCGATGCAGTCTCAGTCTCAGTTAACTAAAGTCTCAACACGGCTCGGGCTCGGTTGGCTAGAGTCTCGGTTCGGCTCAAGCTCGTTTTTTTTCCGCAAATGAAAGTCTCGGCTCGGCATTAATAACCAAAAGTCTCGCCATCATTTACATCACTAGTATACAGTAATACATCTACACAATATATATATATATATATATATATATATATATATGAGATTTGAATACCGTATGCGAGTTCATTGAGCGATTCTTTACGTTTCAGCACGGCCTCTTTGTTCGAGTACCAATTCCTGAGGAACGTTTTAGCCGTAGTGGTCACCTCCTTACCGTCCAGTGATTCTGTTACGTCATCGGTATTATGTAATAGTGAACACGTTACGTCATGGTGTTATGCAATAGTGAATAAGATAAATATGAATGAATATATGTATATATAATTATATCATAAAAAAAAAATTGTATATTCGTAAAAAAATGCGGAAAGAATAATTACTTACTATAATCTTATTAAGTATAGGTTTAATACAATACTCATATTACTATGATTATAACCAATTGAATTTCCCATCAATATCACGTGATCTCTATATTTGGGTTTATGACAAAAAGGATTTCCGATGAGGTCTAATTTTCTTAGATTTCTCCAGCTGTTCAAACAATTCTCTACCTTGAAACGGAGATGAATGACATATAATGATAGTCGAGATAATGCTGTTAATAGGTATGTCGTATATTACTAATATTTCGTTAGTAGACGTTGTTTTATTAAATTAATACTTGAATTTATTAATATACCTACTATTTATAATAAATGTGAAATAATATCGTTAGAACTGCTATAAAGTAATACTATACATTGTACACTCTACAATATTGCCTTACTCTGTATACTATACATTATAGTGTATATATTTAATGCAGTACGGTGAATTCAATTTATTTTAATGGACAAACGTACTTCGTTTTTGCCAAACCTAATTGCAAGGAGTGAATTAAGAGTGATAGAGTACCAGTCATATAATTAAACCTAATTCATTTCTGTGATTCGTTATATGTTATTTATATAAATCATTGCCTCGATTGAGAATCGCTGCCGTGGCTCAGGTCGAAGTTCACACGTTAACAATTGACGTATGCTAAACCTGCATCATGTTGTTCATGAGATTATCGCTGGCCATGAACTGGGTCAAACAGGTCATCTTATTCAGTTCCGTTATGCAATCGATCCTATTGCCGGACACGTTCAGAACCTCCAAGGTCAACTGTAAAAAAGAATAGGTCGCACAGATAAGAGGCGATCAGTGCTAGAATAACAATGACAGGGGGAGATAGCTAACTTCTATATTAGTAAGCATTAATAATGATAGGGGGAGCTACTTAACTTCAGAGTTATTGAGTATTATTAACATAGATAGGGGAGATACCTAACTTCTGTATTAGTAAGCATTAATAATGACAGGGGGAGCAACTACCAGCTAATCACCAGCTAACCACCAGCTAACCACTAGCTAACCAACAGCTAACCAACAGCTAACTAACAGCTAACCACCAGCTAACCAACAGCTAACCACCAGCTAACCACCAGCTAACCAACAACTAACCACCAACAGCTAACCAACAGCTAACCACAAGCTAACCACCAACAGCTAACCACCACCAGTTAATCACCAGCTAACCACCAGCTAACCAACAGCTAACCACAAACAGCTAACCACCAACATCTAACCACAAGCTAACCACCAACAGCTAACCACCAACAGCTAACCACCAACAGCTAACCACCAGCAGCTAACCACCAGCAGCTAACCACCAACAACTAACCACCAACAGCTAACCACCAGCAGCTAACCACCAACAGCTAACCAATAGCAGCTAACCACCAACAGCTAACCACCAGCTAACCACCACCAGCTAACCACCAACAGCTAACCACCAACAGCTAATCACCAACAGCTAACCACCAGCAGCTAACCACCAGCAGCTAACCACCAACAACTAACCACCAACAGCTAACCACCAGCAGCTAACCACCAACAGCTAACCAATAGCAGCTAACCACCAACAGCTAACCACCAGCTAACCACCACCAGCTAACCGCTAGATTATTCAGCGTCCGTGGTTCGAAGAGAAGCTTCTCACCGAGGGGTAACTTTTGATGCTCGATGTGCAGCTCCTGTAGGGATTCCACTTTCTCTAGACCTTCGAGCACGGCTATCTTGTTGTTTCCGAGGTATCTGCGTAGGTAAGGTCGATGACAATAGTCGGCGAAAGGGCATAATGGAGTTTATATTTTTATCGAATATTAGTTAAGTCGTGTTTTTCTATCGAAATAGATTATATTAGACTGTTTATATTAAGTATATTTCAGACGGTCTTAATTTTAATTCAAATTAATTCGTGATCACACTAAAAAATATATCAAACATATCGGGCCCGATTTTTATAGACATATTTCGGCTGTTTCAAATCATTATAATTTTCTTTACATTAGCGGCATGATGTTTAATAAAAGTTCCGAAAGCAATAACGTAAATCAGCTTATATCTGGCTATAGCGAGAGGACCGGTATCGGTGCGAACGAGGCTCTAACGATGACGACCGATATGTCGAGGGAGGCGAGAGACTAACAGTTTGGTGAGTTTGTGAAGCGTGTTCAGGTACTGTATCTTATCGATGGAGTTGTTCTGCAGGTAGAGGTGCGTGATGTTCGAGTTGTAGAGCAGGTTCGGCATCGTCGGCAGTCTGTTGTCGTACAGGTAGAGCACGCTTAGATTTCGACACAGGCATAGTTCTTCCCCCTGGTGAGAGGCCGGCGTATTAATGTATTAATAACGTACATACTCACGCGCACTATACGATATCAAGTGTGTATATAATAGACACCGCGGTATAATCGAGTTACGGGGCGAATTAACAACCATCGATCGGGGAACGAACGACCGGCCGCTATTACGTGTGGCTATTACGCGCGTTGTTGCATTGTGTTGTTGCCGTTGCCATTGTACTCGCTACTTAGCGGCCGATCATCGCCGCAGCCGTCGTGCTTATTACTAATTAATCACACATCGTCGATTATGTAATGCATCCGTTATGTAATATGTCCTCCCACCTGCGTGTAAATATATTCCTAGGTGGAATACTTACGCCGGTATTAGATCCTTATCGAGTACGATACGGTAAGATACGATGTTATTCTGCGCGAGTTGAAGTAAAGAAATTCATTATCTTATACATCTTATATAACTTTTAATTCTTGTTTTTCTGAAAATAATTTATTATCGATTTTTTTCTTTCCTTTTTCTAATAAATATTGTATATCGTAAATTTATTTTATTGATTTGAATAAAGTTTTTTAGTGAATAAACGAAGATATATTTTAATAATAAAAACTATTATATATATATATATATATATATACATTGACTACATAGATATATTGTATACAAATATAGATATAATTATAATAAATATGACTATAAAATTGTCGGTGTGATTATTGATTCAATTGCACAAGTAGAAGTAAAAGTTCTAGAGCTGTGGTGTGATGACCAATAGAGTAATGTATAATGTGTATAAAACTATAATATATAATATATATATATAATATATATATCCTGTGCTGTAAGATATAATATTAGTAATATATCCCTTGGTTTAACATGGAGATAATACAAAATGACAACAAAATAATTGTTAACTTCTTAATATTCTTTATACTTATTTTTTTTATGAAATGTTAATAGAAAACCAAAATAACAAAGCATCTCCTAGAGAATGATATAACTAATCTCTACCACGTTTTACATATGCTGTTGACATATTAATAGAGATGTTATTTTAGTTCATGCTATATGTTGATAATTATACTAAGTTAATATTTACATATATATATATATATATATATATATATAATATTATTTTAAAGTCAAATAGGTGTTAAGACTATAATAAAATCCTTGTCAAAAACAAAACAATTGTGTTTATATTCTTCCCCTCACTACACTGAAAAACTAGTTTAGAGCAATTATTAAGGGGCGGATACAATGTTCTCATCTAAATCATCATACGACCATAAGGTGCTGCAAGATTCCCACAAGATCCCCAAATTGAATATAGATGTGAGTCCCGCTTTGATATTTTTTCGAAAAACAAATATCATCTAATAAATTTGGCCTAGAACAAACAAAATAGTATTATCATATATTTTTAGACATTTTTGATAATCACATGTTAAATTTTAAATATAACTTTATTTTATATATCCTCATGTTCAAATTTGAGGTTTTATCAAAAGCCAAAAAGTTGTCCAAAATGTCCACAAGTAAATGTTATACTCTATTGATGTTCATGCATAATCGGACCAGTCTATAAACACCTTGACTCGATAATCCTTGTCGAATATCACATCAATAACATAAACTTTTTGTAATTAGAAAATTAATTTCATAATTAGTAATATTATAATTATATTATAGATATTTTGAATATATAAAATATTATAATATTACTATAGTACTCCATAGTACTCTAGTACACCATATTTTTGTAATTTTTATATAAATTATATACTTTAAGAATATATAAATTATATACCTATAATATATAGTATATTCGGGTTACGATCAAAAAGGACGAGTTGAGTAGAAAATTAAATTTTAAATGTGAAATAAATTAATATAAGCTCATTTTGGGATGTAATGCAGCTAAAAAAGACCAGCAAGACAAAACTAAACCCAATTAAACCAAATAACCCACAAATACCAATACAATATATACATATATATACTATTAACTCGTATTTCAAATGTAACCTCTAACCCCTAACTCGTCCCTTATGATCGTCTCCCGTATATTCTACTTATTTATAATTATCTAATTATATATATACTTATTATATATACTTAGTATAATAATCATAGTATATAATATAGTATATTATAATCTACTTAGAATCTAATTATATACTTAGTTATATGAGTTCATTATTATACTTATTTATCACGATTATAATTATCATAATAATATTATGAAAACGAGCCGCATGAAAACCGGCACAACACATTTCTATATATTATACATATATGTAGCGAATTGTACCTTCTAGAATTACATATCTATTAAATGTAATTAACTCTAATCTACTATTGAAAACTGGTCACTAATTATTAGTATCACTGTTAGTATAATAGTATTACCAAAGGTCCTGCCGAGATCTGATACTACTATTTCGTATATAAAACTGATGGTATATATATATATATATATATTAAATATATATCACTCATTCACAAATTTAGTGTTAAATATATGTACATTTTAACGTTTAATCTATTACATACTTCTACGGGATCAACCGAACTATTGGTCCACCGGTCATTTCGATTTTGAAATTTAAGTTAAATAATAATCAAACTATAATACGTATATTCAAGTATAATTAAACCATTATTTTTATAATTTCACTATATATTATAAAATAAAAATCGAAATGACCGGTGGACCAATAGTTCTGACAGTAGAAATGACCGTAGAAATGACCGTAGAAATGACCCCAACACGGTCATATAATGTCCGTGAAAATGACCGTAGATTCGACCGGTGGACAATAGTTCGGTTGATCCCTTCTACGTATCGGTAATGTATCGCGACGTGACGCACGCACTGTTAGCGCTCATCGCGTATTTTATTATTTTATATGTACCGGTTTTCATGCTGAACACTCGGAAAACACTCACACGTATAATAATCAATAATAATTATTATAATTATTAAAATTTAATAATATTAAATTTAATAATATAATTATTATATTATTATAATAATATATTATATATTAAATATATAAAATTTATAATAAATTTAATTTAAAATTATATAAAATTTATAATAAATTTAATTTAAAATTATATAAAATTTATAATAAATTATAACAATTACATTAATTATGTATATATGTTATATTAAATTACTAACGATTTCGTCGATCATACGTCCTTCTAAATATAGATGAGTTAGTCGTTTTAAATATTTCGATGTGGATTCATCACGCTTTCGTTTCGTATATCCTGATGTACCTCTGCATATTATCTCCACAGTTAATTTTACCATTTTTATATGAATTATATAATATTATGGTTTAAATAGTGTACCATTGTTTAATTAAAAATTTAATATTTTAAATAAAATAACGAAATATTCATTTCATAATTACTATTAAAGATAAATGGCTATTTTGCTAAAAAAATAATAAATATAGTACAAAAAAATTCAAAATATTATAAATAGCCGTTGTTAAGGTAATATTTATATATTATTTCTATAAAATTCTTAATAGGTGGCAATACCTTATTAGTGATTGATAATAATACCAAAGATGATAATGCTCATGTTAAAACATTATACATTGCTCACGCACTTGCAGTCCATAAACCAAAAAAAGTAAAAAGTAAGTAAAGTACATATATGTACATATCTATAGATATGTACTTCGCTTCATTTATATAAACACAATACCTCCTATAACCTCGAGGTTATAAGAGGTCCTGACAAACATGACATCCGTTATCTTCGACCTTATGCTAAAGAAGGTCATGATATAATTCATATATATATATAATATATATCATAGTTTTTTATTGACCATATACATATATTTGATATATATCAATACCTTCTTGAGAATACCCGTGGACCTCCTAAGCCCAAACACGAATATATACTTATAGGTGGGGTAGTTTAGGGTATACCCCTAACCAAAAAAACATAAACTCAAACCAAATATAAATATAATGGATTTATACATTATATATATAATTATTAAGGTATTACAAATAATATCATTAAATTTATTAATTATACATAAATATTAGGTAAATAAGATATATATTATTTAACTAATAATCTATTTGTTATAAATAGTTTTCAAATATATTGAAATTAAACAAAAATTAAAATTAATAAAATAATGAAGTTAACTTAACATGTTAACATATGTTTTTAATATATATTTATTTTCAACCTTTTCTTCATAATATCAGTTGCGAAATTGTACTTATAAATATTTATTTTAAAAATATAAATTTACATTAAATATAATAAATTATTAATAATTTATACCGGCATAATCATAAAAGTTAATTTAAGTGTTGGTCATAATAACACATGAATATATAGAATTTTGTAATATTTAATAAAGCAAAATTTAATTTCCTTTATTTACTAGTTATTGTGGATTTATTTAATTTAGACATTACTTCACTATAGAATCTAAAATTTAGATAAAGGTATATATTTTATAAGTATATATATATGAAAATATACTATATTATATCTGCAAGATATTTTATTGATTATATATTTATTAAAATAAAGATAAACATTCTTTAAATCCCAAACAAGGTTCCGTTCAAAAGTTTATTTATAGTTATAGGGGATACATGGGGTTATATGGGTTCTATGAGGTTATAGGGAATATATGATTATAATGAAATAGTACTTTCTAACATATTATAGTCTGAATTAGATTTTAAAACTACACCATACCTCATGTATATTTAATTATTGACAAACTCTTTTTTATCAAGTATTCGAATAATAGTTCATATCTAGCAGTACATCTTTTTTTTTAACTACTGAATTGATATATTATAGAATTAAATTATTAAATATATATATATATGTAAATTCTTATTATTTAATCACTATTAAGCCCATGTTAAGCCCATCCCTATGTGTTAAACCAATATTTATATCACTAACAATACTTATTTAGTAAACTCTTATTTCATATTAATCATTCAGAATCTAGTCACTTTCAAATTAAGCTAAAGATTTCACTGCGAACATCTATAATTGCATTATTAATTAAATCACAGAATATAGATGAAATAAATAGAACAACAAATACTTGTCAAAGTTATAAAACAATTGAACATAATATATATGAATACAAAATGACATGTAATAAAGTCCTATATTCTATATTAGGTGTGCTATATATTCTTTACATATATTTCTAATAGCTACAACACAAATAAAATTGGACATCTATTTAAGTAAGTTCTTTGAAATAATAGAAAACATTCGAGCATTGTTTCTTAAATTTAAAGTTATATCAGAATGTTTTTTATTTTTCACATAACCATAGTACTGCATTAGTAACCCCTCAAGGTGATGTAATATTTCAAGTATATAGTATAATGGTGAGTAGTATTGATTGAATCTGCACTTTACCATCGAGAACAGGGGGTATCACACTACCAGTATTTCCGGAAATAATGCTAGAAAGTGATTTTCTAGAAATTTGTAGTGGGATACCCCCTTTAAAGTTACTATATTTCCGGCAAGTTGCCGAAAAGTAAGGTGTCCCATAACAATTATAATTAACTTTCTAGCTTAAATATCCGGAAATACTGGTAGTGGGATACCCCCTCAGGATAAGATCATATATGTCTCCGGAAAATGATAGTTCTCGACAGGTTATAAATTTATTGAATGGAAACGACTGGACGTGGATGGGGAATGTGGTGTGGTTCATGGATGGACGTTGATAGGGAATGTGGTGTGGTTCGTGGATGGGGGTATATGGGGAATGGAGGATAGATGTGTTGGTCGAATCGAGAATGGAGGAATATACAGTGCTATAGAAGTATTAGTTCATTTAATTAAATTATTTAAAATTAATACAAATAATAATTAATATTTTGATTTAAATCATATATTAATAAGTAAAGATCAATATATTTTAATAACTTTATTCATTTCTATACGTAATGTAAAGTTTATAAAGATAAATAAATATATTGCACATATTATTAAAAACTTCAAATAATTCACATATTTTCAGTAATACCGATGTGTTGTATATTAATGGTATGCGACTTAATGGTAAAATCAATAATAATTACTTCTTTAAAAATTTATAGGGGAACTGAGAGTTTTTGTCGGCCAGATCTTGAAGATAGGAGCACGACAGTTTCATGGACAGACCTCGCTCGTGTAGATGATCAAACGCTACCTGTAAATGTACGTAGATAATAAGTATAGACTCGTGGCGAATAGGCACGCAATGAGGTAGACAACTTCTATAAGTTTAGTATGTTTATATAATTATTGTATTACTCGTATTACTTTGGTGAAATAGTAATTGATTAATTCTATAAAATATGAATTCAGTTGTTAAAAAAAAGGATGTACTGCTAGATATGAACTATTATTCGAATACTTGATAAAAAAGAGTTTGTCAATAATTAAATATACATGAGTATAGTGTAGTTTTAAAATCTATGCACACTTCGAATCCTTTACGATATGTGTAAATAGGCACCTACACAAACCCTAGAAACGTATGAATAGGTACTATTCAGCTTATCGCAAACATTTCTTCATAATACGTTTAGATTATATATGTTGTAATAGTTCAATCACTCGTTAAATATAATTATATATTTCTATCTGTAATATATTACAACATATATTACTATAGTATGTTGAACATTAATAAATATTTTTGTACAGAATTTCATCAATAATTTCTAACATAATCGTAATTAGTGGAAAATAATGATATGAAAGAATATGCATATTAAAAGTAGAACTATTAATTTATATATCTACAATATATACGTGGACATTTAGAATTATATATACACTATGAGAAGCTAAATTTGTTTTAATACACAGGTTAATATATACAATATTATATCAAAATAATTATTCTGAGTAAAAATGAAATTTAAATTATTAGTCATCATTAATAAAGTATTTTGTGTGATGTATACATTATGATATATATATATATATACTAAATATAAATCTAATATAAAAGTTAATATAATAGATAATTAAAATAGAATATAATGTTGTTCATTTCGATTTATAATATTTTATATTCTTCTAGCTACGGTTGAAATAGTGAAAAATACATGATTTTAGAGCGGTTTATTTGACCGACTTCCGGTAACATTTTCGTATAAATTATGCATTCATCGGATTCGGAATATTTGTAATAAAATGAGAAAAGTCATGAAAATATGAATATTTGAGGTACAGATCTGTTTTAATATTTCCCAAAATTTCATTATACGGTCGAGAAAAAAATTTGAAATTTATACAAACAAAATAATTTGTGTTATCCATTCCATATCGTTAAAAGTGATGAGTAGATATAAGTGTAAGCGATCGGGGTGAGGTTACTATGATTATTTACCTCGTAAGTGACTTTACAAAAGTACATTTCCTATCTCTACCATGTAAATACTTGAATTTATAATATTTATTTTTTTATATTTAAATATTTATAATTCTCATTTATATAATATCATATATTAAAAATTTTTTTATCTTTAATTAATAAATTAATAAAGGTTGTTTTTATAAAAATATAAAAAATCTTATAATTATGATTTTAATGTAGTATTGTAGTATTGTTTAACTTTATAATTATATATTATCTATTACATTTAAGATCTATAAATAATATATAATTGTAAATTATATATACAATATTAGGTGTAATAATATAGATAATATTAGATTTAATTATATAGACAACACTAGGTTTTTACAGGACAGGTTATTACCATAGGCGGTAAACACCTATGGAACACTGATTTAAAGTATTATAATAAATATACAGTGAAATGTTGACCCTTATTAATATCATTCTAAATATTGATTTACGTATAATAATAAATAACCTTAAATATAATTAAAATTATCAAAGAAAAAATATTATTTAATTACTTATTATGTATAATAAAAATAAAAAAAAACTAATAGAAGATTTGATATTAAATAGAATAGAATATTTATTCAGTAGTTAATTGCAATCGAGTTACATTATTTATTTTAAATGATATTTATTTGTATTCAATTTAAAAAATTAAAAAAAAATATTTTCTTGTTATAAAAATATATAAATTATACCAATTATTAATTATTAATTAAAGCTGTCTAACTATCGCTAATTGTTTAGCCACGCCCCTTCCACGATAAGATTCCGGAACAAAGGTGTGCACGAGATCCACAGAGTGTTGGTTTATCTTGGTGTACTCCAGCTTAGCCAGGTCGTCGGGGTTTGTGATATCGGCTACGGAAAGTGTGAAGAATAGGTGAAGTTGAAATTATATATATTTAAAAACTATTTAGTGTATAATTTATTTTTAATAATTAATATTATTTTGTATAGACTCGTCATTACGATTAAAGTGTCCTAATCGTTTCTAGAAGCTTTTCATTCTACAATTGTCACGCAGGTATCAGGTAACTTACATCCGATAATAACAATGAATAACAAAGATACACGATTAATAGTCGTGTTTTAATAAAATACGCTACAATTACGATTACGATATAGGATATAAATAAAGAACGCAATATTAATCATAATTCGACGAATGGCGAAATGCAGCCTTATAAAATTCCTTTAGAGGTGGGTGGGTTTGGGTTTGGGGATAAAAGAGATTATTAAAGGGGATAAAAGATAACATGTTAAATGCCTATTATTAATGCTATTTTGCCACGAAAGCAAACATCGATAGTACAATATTCACCTAAGGCGCCTTACTAACGCAGCTGTGCAAAGAAAGTAGACTTTCCGACGTCGTGCCAAGTTTTCAGACTACCCGAAGACATCATGCGAACGGAACGCGACAGTAGCGCAACACTCTTCAATGTGAACATTCGCGAGGATCTCTGTAAGCAGTGCGTGTGTGTTAATTAGCGATTTCACAAATATACTATCTGGTGGATGTCATCTCTACTGCGATGATGATAATAGTTATACATTATATAATAAATTATTGTTAATAATAGTGACAATAACAATAATAGTAACAGTACAGATTAATATAAAGTTTAGAACCTAGTCTAGCACCAGTGATTAGACTTATTATTATAATAATAACGATTATACTGGTAGGGTAGTACTGGTAACAATGGTAGTACAACGTATAGTGTAGTTTGGTATCATTTGTTTGTTTATGTTAATTTAATGATACTCGATAATATCTATATATATATATATAATAAAATATGTTACTATACATAAAAAGTAGACATAAAATAAACACATATATAATTTTATCTAAATTGTTGAATTTTAATTTTACATTAAATAGTATATATGCCTGTGTGGCTCAGTTGTCTAAGGCATCAGATACACAAGCAGTAGGACGGACCATAAATAGGTCTTAAAATAATATTTAGAAGTGATCTTATATAATTGTGTATAAATAAATTATCGGCTCTAGTTGAAACCACGGATGCCTTAACATGAGAACGGCTTCGAAGGGACATTAGAGCCATATATGGTTATAAGTGAAAACTTAATCTAAGTTTCTGGATGGGATGAAAGTACTCCACAAAAATAAAAAAACAACAAAGATTATTCTAAGTAAAGATATAACACTCACGCAAAATCGTGTAATTCTATTTTGTATACAAAAAATAACAGCGCCATCTATATAGGGTCAATTTTCGGAACTATGTGTTGTTTATAATGTAAATTGGTATAAAATTAAGCACTTTTAAAATGAAAAATAATATGCTTTAAATTATTATTTGTATTATGAAAACTAAGTGTTCATTACTAATATTATATTAGTAATATATAACAAAGCAATAGGATATGTTGGTTTTAAATGCTATACATATATATATGGTATGTAGAAGCTAATTTATATGGCATGTAATTTAATAGAGAAATGAAAACATTGTAGTATGCAAATCGCGGCAAACCTAAATCGATTTTGATACTGCTAGTAGTAGCGGGATGTCTGAATACTAATAACGTCGCGTAGATAATATATAAGTCTATGTATTTTATTATATTTACATACGTCACATATTACGAGTTATTCGGTGAAAATATTTTAAATTGTGTAGTAGTTCGTGACCGATGTATTCGAGTGACAGTTAAGACAGATAAGTACCGCTTATCTCGAACTCTGAGTATTCTAATAATAATAATCGGCGGCCTTTTGGAACGAACCACAAAGGAGAGTACATTTGAATACAAATTACTAATCAAGGAACGCGCTGTAGACGAGTGTACGTGTTCAGGGTGTTTAGTTTGTTTTAGACTGACATTGACCCCCAACGTGTCACGTGTCTAACCGAGAGTTCAAGTAAACAAAGCGTGCAGGGCTTATATAATATCACATTAATATATATGCATACGGTATTATGATATGTATGAATATATAGGACAAAAATTCACTACTATGTGAATAATGTACTGAGAAATATAACAACTGCCTTGAAATGTTTATTTGAAATATCGGTTTGACAAGTGACTTATTGGGGGCCGATGTCAGTATTCGGGTATTTAGTTTGGGTTTAAGTGCTTGCACCCTAGAGATATTATTCTACTATGAATTAATTATAATTTATAAATACGGTCCTTCGCAACCCAACCATGATTTTCCTATGAAATATATACATAATATATACGATCAGCATTACTTAATATCGAAATAATAGTTACTATTATAGTAAGTTAATGTTTACATGTTTAAATAAGATACATGTTTAAATAAAATCGCTGTTAGTATCATACTAAATATGTTGTAACGGATGATAGGCAAACATTAAATAATTATTAATAGAAAGTTAATGCGCGCATCGCTCCCACTCCGGGATATAATGCAGCTAAAAAAAACAGAAGTATATTTTTCTAAAGTAATTATCCCATATATTATTATAATATAATAATACATATAATAATTATATGTAATACATAATAATAGCCTATCATAATCATAATGTATATATTTAATATAATATTATTAGGATCAACCGAACGATTGGTCCATCGGTCATATTCATGGTCATTGTATGACCGTGTTGGGTTCATTTATTCACATATATATATATTAATATGTGTACACACACACATATATATATATTTTTATTAGTTTATAATTATTGAACAAAGGAATGCATGCATGCCATGCATTGTATGGTGTTAACCTTGACATTGTGATTATATATGATACAATACATTATCATATTTATTGTGCCTCACCAATTATACACACATATTTACATACTCACATATACAGTGTATATGATACACATATGATATACACACACACATATATATATATAACTTCATATATATATATATATATATATATATATATATATATATATATGTGTGTGTATGTGTGTCACACACATTGTGTGTGTATATACATATGTTACATATTATGTAACACGCATTTATGATGGCAAATAAACATATTTATCTATGACTCTTTGGTCCACATCTATTATAAATAACTAATACACGCCCATATCTAGAGCTGGGCGTCTCTACTATGAAAATAATCTATTCGTCATATATTCGCGCGCCTTTATCGCGTGTGTACATTAAACATGATCATGATGATCATGATGATGTTTCCCATTCAGATGTTATATTCGTGTGAATTCAATGCACGCCATGCGCTACGCGTGAACTTTGCTACTTATAAGTATTCCCCCGTTGCAACTAATAATTCAATACAAGTCATTGACTTAATCATTAAGTTAATGGTTCAATCAACCAACTTCAAGTTGAACTTGGTTGTAATCTAAGATTAAATCTTAGATTAAATATAATTATTATAATAATATATATATATATATAATATTTATATATTTACATTATATTTATCAATATTATAATAATTATAATTATTATAAAAGAGAAAATTTAAAACTACCTGGTAAATAAAATGTTCACAACAAATAATTATTAAACATTTTAAAACTAATTATAATTTTATTTATTTTTATCAATACAATTTTCAGCCAATTATCTTTTAAGAGACATCTATTGTCTATGACCTTTTTAACAAAGATTGTAAAAATGCAGTTTTGTTCAAACTGGAAAATACATTAAAAACTTTAAAATTTGAATTATACAAATATTGAAAAATATAAGTATACAATTTGATTTTCAGTACGTATTTTTAATAAATAAATTATAAAACTATTATATTCATATAAACTAATAGATACATATATTTTTGAATATTAAGTCTATGCAATTGGTATGTTAAAATTATATTAAATAAATAATTTAAAAATATTTAAATAATTTATAATAAATTTTAATAAATATTTAAATTATTTAAATTATTGAATATTTTATTTTATTTTTTATAACATAATTCATATTAATATAATATTATATTCAATATACGAATATTATTAATATATTTAATATATAAATGATTTTTTTAAATATTCATATTATATAATTATTATATATATCAAAATAATATTAATTTAATATACATTATTATAATGATTATAAATGATATACATGTTAAAATAAAATTGCCGTTAGTCCGTTTAAAGTTTCAACTTGAAAACTAATAATTATATTATTTTGATATTAACTAATGCTGATCGTATATATTATGTTTATAAATATATTTATGTATATAAACATAATCAAATATTTTATTATGTTATACTATTATATTGTTAACCATCTTTAATATGATATGAGAAGGGGCCCTCGTTCCCACATACATGTATATAATATATACTATATACTTATATATTTATATATATTATATATAATAATTATATATCAAATATATTTCAACATTGCCTACAGCTAGACACCACTACTCTAGTGACGGTATCTACAGCGTAGTAAAGGAAGCAAGTGCAAGTAAGGCTACTGTCACACACCCCCACACACACCCCCACACACCCCCACACACACACACGCACCCCCACGTACGACTAAAGATACGTACATAACGCCGGCACACGATGCAGCTGCGGATACCTGCACTGGTACTGGTATGGTGCACTCTCTGCTGCTCTCACGCGAGTCATTTTCATGATCCCGATAGCTTCGATGTAGTGTCCTCTAAGGTTAGCTCTCATTCATACTCGATTATTTACGTATATATATACATATGTAGATAATATCTATTAATAATTATCTACTAGATATATATACATCAACCATAAATTAGATTTCGTACATTATTGACAAATGTCTCAATACTACTTTGTAACAATTATATAATTTGTAAATTTTTTAGAAAATAATATTACGCACTAAATATTAATAAAACGAATATATTTTCCACTAATATAGCGTGTATTCATTTGTTATTATATTTATTTAATTGCCGCCGTATTAAAGAAAAATGTAAAGAATACCGAGTCGCCCGCCTCCTCCTCCACTGATAATGAGGCAAGCCTGTCTATAAACAACGATGGCACTCCAAACAAACAAAGTCACACGTTGATGCAAGTATCGTCCTGTACGAACTCTGACAACAGTTTTGATATAATCATGAATGCGATAACCAAACAACTCAAGGTTGAGCCCCTAGCCCTATTCCTTAGCCCTACCCCCTAGCCCCATACCCTGCCCTATACCCTGCCATATCCCCTGTCCTATCCCCTAGCTCCATACTATGCCCCATCACTAGCCCTATCCCCTAGTCCCATACCCTGTCATATCCCCTAGCCCCATCCCTCCCTTTCCCCTAGCCATATTCCCTAGCCCCATACCCTGCTCTATGCGATTGATAATCTCATAATTCATATATTATTATTTATTAGTAATGATGATAACAATTTTTATTCGCGGATATCTTAAATAATAAAAATCCTATTTCGTTTGATAATTATTTTATATTAATTTATTTTTCTAATAGTATAATAAAACAACATTTTTCATGTTAACACAAACATATTCGTAATAATTTCTCGTTTCCGAGTAATATATTTATAATTATATAAAATTGATCAAATTATTATCATTAATCGATATAACGGTTTTAATATACGACTTCTATTATTAGTCAGCAACATTTGCAACATAAATATGTTACATGTATATAAGTGTATCTTTACTGTTGTACACACGCATACTCGGTTGGCTTTGAGTTTCGTAAAGAATCAATATAATTATGTATTATGTATTATGCTTTCAAAGGCTGCACATTTACTGACAAACAATACATACGTATATCACTATTGCGCCCTATCTAATTCAGTGGAACCTGCTCGTCATGTATGATCGCTCCCCGCCTGGCTAGATACTATATATATATAGGGTCGATCTACACGCGTAGATGCACTAGAATCTGGGTTATAAAATATACTAAACGTTTGACATTATTCGCCGTTACAAATTATAATTATAAATACATCTTTAAGGCTTATAGTATAAGCGTGTCTATATTATATTATAATTAATATAATGAGTCATTATTAATGAGTCATTATTAATTAGTCATTATTAGTAGTTCACCAGTATTATTTGTATCAATAATATTTTCTAAATTGATGTTTTTAATTAATTTATGAATTATATATATTTACGAAAAATAAAATTATAGTATTATAATACTATTATTTATATGTGTGTGTATATTACGAATATACATGTTATCGTAGTATGATTTTAATAATTTATATATTGTTATAAATAATATAAACTTAATCCGAAATGATGTAAAATAAAATAAAATATTCAGATGATTATTCTAAATTGATATTGAATTACAAATTAATGCTATGTTAGTTATAAAAGATCATATATTTAGTCGACTATTATGTTAACTTATGTTAATATTATGAATATATTTATTATTCAGTTTTCAGGTAATCTACAAGAGTATTTCCTTTTTAGGTATTTAATGGCATTTCATTTTTAAAGATTATTTAAAATTTTGATATATTGATAAAATATAAAATAAAAAAAATTTTGAATATTAAAAATTATTGAATTAAAACAAAATTATTTTTCTTTTTATATTAATTTAGATATTTATTATATTATGAATCTATTTATACAATATATATATATATTCATTAGATTATTTATATGTATTCATCTATTATATAATATTATTAACATAGTATTAGCATAGTATTAACAACGATTTTTTAAGGAAAGATATAAATTTTACTCAAAATCATATTTTTTACACAATACATTAACAGCGCAACCTACATTGGTTGTTAAAAATGTAATATGTATAATGTAATTATAATAATTTATATCAAACTATACACTTTTATAATCTAATAGGTTTAATTTTTTATTTATATGATGAAAAATGTTCATTACTAAATTAGTAATACTAGTAATACTAATATATAACAAAGTAAGAGGATATTTTGGTTTTAAATTCTATACATATCTACGTGGTGAGTAAAATCTAATTTAATTGCATGTTATGCATGTTAGAGTATTGAATGCATTGTTGTATAGAAACCGCGGCAAACCTAAATATATTTCAGTGATTTTTATATTGAAAGATGATTATTAATAGGTAGTACTGATGATTACATGAACGTTGATATATACTATCATCGTTATAGTAACGCTCACAAGATAATGAATACAATACTATATAATGAATACAACATAAGATAATGAACACAACAACAAACAGACTGGCTATAATCACTATGTGCTGTATTTACATTTCACCGATCGAGAGATTGACGATCTGCTGACCTACCCTTCGAAGTCAGTCGGCATCAAGGTTTTACTAGCTAGCTTACGAGTAGGGGTAAGAAGTTAGTCGGGGAGGGGTAGGCATAACATAATGTTTGTTTTACTACTTCCGGATGAGGAGGAAGTGTAGGAAGGATAGATAATGAGGATGAGGAAGAGGAGGAGTAGAAATTAATAGTGAGGTGGAGGAGGAGGCATATATATGTTAGATATTAGAGGATAAGTATGAGGATAATTATGATCATGATATTAGTAATGATGATGATGATGTTGATGATGATGTTGATGATGATGATGATGTTGATGATGATGATGTTGATGATGATGTTGATGATGATGTTGATGATGATGATGATGTAGATGATGATGTAGAGGATAGGCAGAAGATGACCAGTGATTAACCTAACTGGGTATCACCCCCACCACCACCCCTACCACCATCGCCACTAGGATGCCGAGAATCTGATGAACGTGAAGATCACGCACAACTTGGTGTCCAAGAGAGTCAACGAGAACACCTGGCTTCACTATCTGTCGGGTCTGGCTATACTGGCCATGCCCATCATCTTCATGGTTAGTGACTCACCGAGAGAGAGAGAGGGCAGAGAGATACACTATCTAGTATGGTACGCATGCATGGGTGACCAGTGGTCAGTCACTGACCAGTGATCTCGAGCGCAGTGTTAATTTAAATAATTAGATTTATAAATAGTAGAATTTACGCTGCTCACGAAATCACCGAGCCGAATTAAAACCCTCCACACGAGATCACTACGCACAAGATCGCTGGTTACTAGGGGCGCTACAACATAGGGGGGGGGACTGGGGGGATACGTTCCTTCACTTTAAAATCTAGGGGGACCTCCTATGTATTGGTCCCCCTCACCTTTTACCACAACATTTATTTTGATTGGTTAGCCCCCTACATACACACCATCGTTCCAGCGCCCCTACTGGTTACCCACGAATGTAGCTAGGTGTGCGTAGATACACTAGGTGTACACTAGGGTAACCGGTGATCTCATTTCGTGTTGTGATTGGTTGTGCGCGGTGTAAACTCTACTATCTACACATTATTATCCACATTCGTAACAATTACCCACGAGACCACTCGCCACAGGGTCACCTGTATTCGTAGTGCAATGCATAGAGTTCACATACACGTGCTGATGTAGCCTAGTGGTAGTGTGCTTAGGTGTACACGCACACACACACGCACACATACACGCACACATACACACCCCTCACTACATACTATGTGTGCTATTCGGTATGTACATGTACATACACACATGCACACACACATGCGCAAACACACAAATGCACACACACATGCACACATCCACACACCCAACACCCAACACCCCCCACTAGATACTAGGTGTGCTGTCAGGTATGTACTCGCTACTGTACACACTGAGGAGGATATCGTACCCGGTGATGTTCTCCAGCTTCTCCGTGGTCGTGTTCACGGTTCAGTTCACACTCGAGGTGATGATGATGTACGAGGTTAGTCAGGGTGGTGCGGGGTATAGGGGAGGGTGTAGTAGTAGTAGTATAATTTATTTAGTTAAAAAAATACTATTTTTAATAAATTGTTCGGAAGTGAGATATAAAGTTACGGGACATAATACAAAATAAAATAATAACAATACAAATGTTATATTTGCAGTTATGTTATAGAGTGTATTAAAGTGCAGCAGTTCATGAAGTTAGTTAGGGTCATAAGTTAGTTAGGCCCGTTCTAGTAAGTATGAAGGTAGTTTGTTTTTAAATTTGTTCCAATGTTTTTCGTTAGTTATAATCCTATTTATTCCGGTGATATGAGTAGTTAGTCGATTGATTGTGTTTTAAAAGGATATTATTTAATGTATAGGAGCGTATGTTTGTGTATGTGTGTGTGGATTGGAGTTGACGTTATTGTTGTTGACAGTATTTATTTAAACACATCATTAATAATAATAATTCTCTAATATTTAATGTTCGAATAATATATATTACATATAACAGGTTGATATAGAATAAAGATATATGTGTGCATAATAATATATAGTTATAATAGAAATATTCATGACTCGAAACAATTTCGATCTATAAGAAATAAAACAAATTATTTTTAAATTTACAATGAGATAGTTTTGAAATTTTAAAGGAAGGGGGTAGTATGTTATGTTGGATGTTTCAGGTAGTATGTTATGTTGGATGTTTCAGGTAGTATGTTATGTTGGATGTTTCAGGTAGTATGTTATGTTGGATGTTTCAGGTAGTATGTTATGTTGATGACGAAGCACTACATTTTGAAGCACTCGTATTTCCTCATGGGTGTGTCCGAATGGGTATGTGTGGAAATGCATTAATATGTGTGTGTGTATGTGTATTAATTGATATATATATATATATATGTGTTTTATATTTATATCATATTTTTGATTCACGACACATTCACAGATTTTATTAATTATAAATACAAATAAATAAATATATATATATATATTATATAATTTTACATTTATAAAGCACTATTTTGTATTATAATACTATTTATTTTGCAATAGGGGTGTTCATATATAACTTTGCATGTACCCGTTAAATAAGCCAGTAATTGAATGCTATTCATTTAGCAGTAATTCATGGTATAGAGTCGATACTTGCTAGAATACTATATGCAATATTTTAATTTATTTACATTTGTTTTTAATTTTGTTTAAATTTTAAAAAGTATATATATTTAGCAATAAATGAAATAAAATGAATAATTCACTAATATTAAAAATGATAGATATATTTAGATAATTAATTTAATTATTTTAGATATATTGGAATACATTTAGTTAACTTAATATTTAACCAGACTTGAATTAAATTGACCTAAATTTGAATTTGAAAAAACGAACATAATTGATATATATATAGATACATATGATGCAATAAAAATACTTATATACTTAATACTATAATTATATCTTTATTCAATTTAATTTGTCGAATATTACTTATTATTTATATAAAATTTATAGAGTTTATACATATTTAAATTAATATATTATAATTATAATTAATTTAAGATAATATTAATGTTTATTTAATAAACTCTATTATGCTTAATATTAAGTATAATTTGAAGTATATAATTTATTTTTCACATGAAATTATAATTAAATTGTTTATATAAACATTTATATATTTAACCTACCATTTTTATATTTTATTTTTAACCTATAATTTTCTCAGTAAAAATATAAAAAACATTAGTTATCTTTTTGAATCTAAATTATCTTAATTTGATGACATTTTATTTTTTTATTTTGATAAATTATTATTGAAATTATTGAAATTATTGAAATTATTAAAATGTCATATATCTATATATATCTATAGTGAGATTTTTGTATTGAAAACTAAAAGAGTGATAACAAATTAAAGTAAATTTTGTTGTATATTAAAATCACAATAATATTAAAACTTTACCCGTGCTAGTATTAAGGCATGTTCTCATGGGATAGCCATCTGCATAACATCGTTGTATAATAATCATAATATCGTAAGAAGTTGTATCATTGTAACGGTCTACCGAAATCATGAACACATTTTGCATAGTTATTAAATATGTTTTTTTTTCTGTCAAAATCAAAGAAAATAATAATTTTATTATAATCTTTGGGGTATTTTTTTTAATTGTTTTAAATTTTATATATTTAATTTAATTTTGTCCATACATTTAATTTGACTGATATTTATTTTAATTTTAGTTAAAATAATTTAAAATTTGATAACATTTAATTTACTTTTGAAACTAAAGTAAAATCATATTCAATATATTTCATAATTTGGATTCTTACAAAATATGATATAATTCTATTAAAATGTATACTTTTTAAATAAATTAAAAAACATTTATATAAACTCGATAACTCTGCATTTTTATCAATATAGTATGTGAAAATGTATACTATAATCATACAACATAAATTATAATATTTTACATATACATTTTTATTTATATTCAAATTAATAAATTAAAATTCCAATATAAGTTCAATCTCTATATCTTTGTCTATATGTTGTTACACTCGAACAAGCTAGTAAAACTTCATCACGTATCACACTCTGAGAACATTGGTTTCAATACAATTTCGTTGGCATAATATTTTAGCATCACTTTATTGATGAGAACATGACAACATCTAAAGCGCTAGTCTGCATTCTACTCTGCATCTTTCTATTACGATCTTTATTTATTATCGATACGTAATGTTAACTGTACTGTGCATCCATTAATATATATTCAGGTTACGCAATATTTAATCTTAACATATTGTCACATATATATATTACATATATTACTTATATAAGTGTTGATCGATTGTTAATTTATATAGTCGAAATTATAAAGTAGAAATATTTGCAAACGAAGCGTTTATAGTTCTATATTCACGCGACCTCTACACGACCTCTACTCGACCTCTACACTCTCTGTCACCAGGTAGAGGTACTGAAGCACAGCGAGGAAGTGCCGTCGTACTGTCGCAAAGAGCCCGACTTCACGTGGTACCAGGTGTCAGCACTGGTAGGCTCCTACTTCACAATCGACCACGATCAGTGTTCGGCGTACAAGAAGAACGTCTACATTAGTCCTCTGTTCAAAGTCAAGCCTATGGGGGTTAGTACGGGGGCGGGTGGGAGGGGTGGCGGGGAATCCAGTTTACGTTGGTAAGTGGTGGTACGTTACTACTAAATATTAATGAATTTTATAAGTAAATAGAAGTGTAAACAATAGTGTGAACAGAAGTGTAAACAGAAGTGTAAACGACCTTTATAATTAGAATAATACTTGGTATCGTCGTAGCGTTAAACATGGTGTAATTGTATAATTAACATTCGTAAATAGGAGTTATATTTAAATGAAACGTCATACTTCGAGAGTTTATATTCAAATTTCCTTCCGCGCTCCGGTTATATATAAGTCTATACTAAACGAGATTGTTCTAAAATTTGTTTGCTCTAATTCAAGAATCTATTATAATTTAAAATTTGTTTTTAACATATATTATTTTTAAAATCTATTGGAATACATATTTTAGTTAACAATTAGTTGTATGAATACTAATAATATTTCTGAAAGTTATAATAAAAATCATTTCACTATAATATAGCTTTATGTAATTGTTTAAATTATGATTTATTAAAATTTAAACACAAATATAATTTTTTAAATAACAATTACATTTTTTATTTCTTTAAAAATATTTCATAGAATATTCTATTTTTTGAATTATCCATAAATTCATATATTATATCAATATATGTTCATGAATTATGTTAATTTCTACTATTATATTAATAATTTAATCATACTTGTGACTAATATATAAAAAATCGTAAAATATTAATTTAAAATTAAAAAATACTTTTCCAGATTATTTCTTCGTATATATTTGAAATCGTACATTTAGGTGCCAAACACTACAGTACTATTTACTTCATTCTCCATCAACTTGTAATCCATAATCTTTATTGCTCTATTACCATCGTGGGCTAATGAATGCCGATAACTCTGTAAGTCAGTGTATCACTATGAGATGATTAAACGTTACTTTATTGTATCTAATCATCAATGATTATTTATTTTAATTTATTAAAATAAGAATATAACTATAAAAAAGTTATAAAAGAAAAATTTTAAATTCACATTAAGAAAATAAATATTACGTACATACATTTCAAATGCATCATTTACAGAGAAAATAATCCAATATTTATTACTCGTAGAAACATAATTTCTAATCAAATTTGCCTCTAAAATTATTTGATATAAATATCGATAAATATATTATATTATATATATATATAAGTTTATATTTGAGTTAATGAAATGTCTCAAGGAGGCATTGAACGAGGATGAGGAGGAGGAGGTGCAACAGTTTAATGCGCTGGTAATGGAGGCCTAGTGGAATGTTCTAATGTATTATCTATGCGTTCGGGTGACATATTTATATGGTACTTACTACGATGGCGTCGCCACACCTCGTACGACACAGCACGTATTACAACCTGTATTACATAACATTTACGATGCATTGCGTACAGGCCTGTATCGTAAGAAAGCCACAAATGTTTAAAATAGCGTCATGTTCCGTGAACTGTAAGCTGAAGTCGGACGCGTGTATAGTCGCCAGGGATGGGGTCAAATACGTATTTGTATTTGATAGAATGTATTTGTATTTGTATTTTTATAAAAATGTAATAAATATTTGTATTTCATTCTTTAAGAAAAAAGTATTTGTATTTGACCCCAACCCTGGTAGTCGCAAGCATTAACCTCGCCAGATCTGTGTGCACACCGCCTCACGATTATTATACACAAATAGTGGCGACGCATGAAGCCCGTATGGCCTCAGCATCAGCCCACCTAACCATGATTACCACGCATACCCTAGTGACTAGCTACCGCACTAATCACACAACACACTAAGGCATCGCGATTCATGGCCTATCCGATAAGCCTTTAATATAATTAAATATAATAACCCGATCGAATGTGTCCATATAATATAATCATATTATTATATAATTAAATCTAAACACGAGAGCCGGTCACCCGCGCCTAACCCTACCGTGACCTCTAACCCCCATGACCCCTGACCTCTCCGCAGGCTCTTTCCAACACGTTCGTCACGATCATCACGAGCCCTCTAGTGCGCATTGCGGAGACTGTCAACAGCATCATCAAAGCAGTCACTATAGGTTTGTGTCCTTACGACCTTCTCGCGACCTCTGTCGTGTCCCCTGGGTCTACTAGGGCTATAGGTATGCATGTTTCGTACGTCCTGACCCCCCCCGCCCCCCTACAGGTATCCCCATGTGGCAGATGGTACCGATGGTGGTAGGCCTATGCGTGTTCAGCATCTGCATATTCATAGTTTACAGAGGCTATAGGTTTAGGTCGATACTGTTCAGCATCGAACCCATGCAAGCTAAACAACCTCAACCGGTTATTATACCATGATGATCATTATTATCATCATTATAATTATCATCATTATAATAATATTATAATTATTATAATATTATTATAATAATTATAATAATATTATTATTATAATTATAATTATAATGTTTATTGAATCGAGTATATAGATATATATATAGTGGATACAAATGGACCCCTCGAGAAGGCGTAGACTTATACTTTATTATACATGCTATCTACGAGAGGCCCAGGATAATACAAAACAAATATGTAAACAAATGTGTATCGTGTTTTGGTATTTCATTCATTAAGTTCTCGATAAACACGAGAGAGATAACAAGAATGTTACTTGGGATCGAACCCGGTACATCTCGCTTACTAGCTTTAGACTGTTCCACTGATAGCGAACAGGATATAGTACTACTACTACAATACAACCCGTGTACAATAATGTGATCATGGTAGTAGTGCCAATAATCAACGGGTGTAGTTTCCACATGAAGTTATCTATAGATCACAGTCGACAGAGGATTCTTTTATACATTAAATGTGCATCATTAATAGCAATAAAGAGTTTGCACTCTTCATATATATATATATATATTACAGTAGTAACTATTTATATAGTAATTTTGAATGATAGATTATTTTTAGTTTCATTATAAACCCGTATTCACGTTTGTTTTATTGATTTCATTTAATTTCTTTACAATATATGTATTAATCTAATAAAATTAATAATTTTAATATAATTCAAAACCTTATATTACTATCTATTTTAAATTAATATATATATATATATATGTAATATATTTACATTATTATATATAAATATATCATAATTTTATCACCGCATGAACCATTCGTTCCAATAACATATCATAGTGAATAGTACATAACATCTTGAGCATAACCTAACATTGCCCTTACCCACGCACCCCCACACAGATGATAAACTACATGTCTGATCAGCCTTCGATTAAATTCCACGCAGCCGAACAATCACACCTCAAGAGACTGAGTTAGTGGTGGGGTTAGGGGTGAGTTAGTGATGGGGTGAGGGGTGAGTTAGTGATGGGGTGTAGGGGGGTGAGTTAGTGATGGGGTAGGGGTGAATTAGTGATGGGGTGAGTTAGTGATGGGGTGTAGGGGGGTGAGTTAGTGATGGGGTAGGGGTGAGTTAGTGATGGGGTTGGGGGGGGGGTGAGTTAGTGATGGGGTTGGGGGGGTGAGTTAGTGATGGGGTGGAGGGTGGTGAGTTAGTGATGGGGTGTAGGGGGTGAGTTAGTGATGGGGAGAGGAGGGGAACAATAGCGTGTGGTTTTGTAGCATGGACAGTCTATCGTTGTATCAACATATCAACTAGCTGTACAACTGGCCGTAGTGAGGACAGTCTAAGCTAGAGCTAAGCTAGACTGTAGAGCTAAGCCAGTCATACCTATAGCCACACATGCCACACAAGATAATAATGCCCAATATGTAGATACATTATCAGTATTCGCCGCTGTAAAATCTAGTTGAGAATAGAAACAACAAACTGAATGTATAAGCAACACTGCATACCCTGTAACTGCCTTGCTTCACACACTGTGAGGGAGAGAGAATACAGTGGGGGTGACACTAGTATCATACTATAGTAGTACGTGTATGTTGTACTGATAGCGAATAGATGCGCTATTATATTTCACTGATATTTCTGAAAATATCTAAAAAATCTAACAATCTGAAAATTAGTATATCCCAATATTAGCAACACTTAGTTAGTAATAGTAATACAATTAGTAACAGCAATAATAGTATCACCATTAATAATAGTATCACCAGTAATAATAGTAATACAATTAGTAATAGTAATAACAGTAATAATAGTAATAACAGTGACAAGCCCCCATAACTAATTGATACCGTATTTAATTGTTTTAATGTATATTTATATTTTACTTAATAATATTTAACATTTATTTAAAATATCCTTATACATAACCCATATGTTTTCAATATATTATATTAGTGTCTTATAACAACATATCAATATCGACAAACAAATATACACAACTATTGAAATAATCATAATATCATGAATGTACTCAAACAATACGAGATAGCTATTATCTATAGACTATTGATCTTAGTGGAGAATACCTATTACATGTATAGACAGTGAGGGGTGTAATGTGAGGGGTGTAGGGTCTTTATACCAGACCACTGTGACCTAATCTATTGCCTTCGATCAAACAGAATCGAACGACGTGTTCCAAAAGAATCGCAAATACCTAGGTTCAAAGTTGAAGTCAAAGTTCCTGCTGCAAAGTAAATACCAGAGACCGATGCCGAGGAAAGCGGTCGAGTGATTCGAGCCGTTGAGTCATAGTCGTAACATAACGTTTTATAAGTTCTCTAATATAGTCAATAAATGTTTTAAAGTTTTATTATTCAATTGATTTCTAGTGTGGTTGCTGCTGCTGCGTGTGGTGTGGTTGTCGTGATCACTTGTTGCTGTTCTTAATGTACTCTTCGGAGTGCAGATGCACTGCGTCAACGTAGGCCTTCAAATGCTCAGGGTCCATATCCGGGTACATTCCGTGTCCTGCAAATGTAGATGTGTAGTGTTGTTAACATGCATGTTCGACATTTATCTTCTATTGCAAATAATAAAATTATTTAAATAAAGTAGATATGTTGTTAAATAATAAAATAATAATAAAATAAGTACATATTATATGAATAATCAGTAATAATTCAAATAATATATTATCTGTATTATTAGCATCATTAAGTCATATTGTCAAACTATACATTAGTATGACAATTATAATAATTATAATTTTTTATTTTGTTACAATATAACACTGAGTATTTCTGTATTATTTAATGTTATAGACATGGAGATTATATCACAATCCATGTACAATTAATATTATAAAAACTGTATAAACTTTCATATTTCTTTTATAATTAATTATAATAAATAATAAAGTTAAATTAGATTTCTTTTATATGTTTTGATATAATTGTATAATAATTTATATTATATTTATTATATAAAAAAAACTGTATGAACTTTCATATTTTATTTTTATTAATATTATAATTTATATAAAAACCAAAATTATTATTTGTCAAATCAAATTTAAATATTAACAATTAAATACATATATGTAAAATGTATGTATCTTGTTTTTTATCTGTATTTTTTATTTTTTTATTCTTTGTTTAAAATGGTTTAAAAATGTAAGTTTTATAACATTTTTGTTTATTAACTCAACACTATATTTATGTCATCACCATCATCATCATCACTATTACCACTACCACTACACTGACCTAGATTAGCGATGTGATGCTTGCAGCCGAATCGTTGTATCATCTGTTTGACCTTGACACTGATATCTTCTTTAGAGGCGTACAGAACACATGGGTCCATGTTACCTTGCAACACCTTATTAGGTCCTACTATCTCTCTGTAATGGATGTAACAAAAGCAGGTGATTAGGCCATATAGATAGGTGTAGGTGTATGGTAAATATATTCTATTTAAAGACAATTGTTTATGTGTATTTTTAATATTGAATTATATAAATAGTTGGATATATATAGGTCTATATTTAGATACATATATCATTAGGTCAATATTTAGAGTGATAGCTAATTTTATTTATATGTATAGTTCAATGATTTTCTGGATTACATAACATAAAATACCTTGTTCTATTCAATGATTGATGTCTATGAATATCTAATGCGTCAATGCATTCTATTAGATATACTTAAACTTTCACTTTCTCATTAATATAACAAGTGATTGTTAAATCAACAACAACAACGTCATCATCAACGTCATAATATCTGCAGTAAAAACAACAACAACAAAGTAAATATTGCCGTATTTTATTTGTTATTAATTACTAACCATGACTATGCATATTTAAAATATGTATTACGACAATTGTTGATTGTATTCTAATGAATGTACTAGTTATAGTTGTGGCGGTGTCATAGGTGGTATCTCTGATGGAGCTAATATGAATCATGCTTCTAGAGCTTTGTCATTGTGATTGTTTCATTACATTCATTTCCCGTGTAGAATAACACACGAATATACATCACACCTCTACTGAGCGTGGAATCTCGCGCAGAAACAAGGTTCTGATTAATATTACTTCTATTAATCTATATTTTAATTTATTAATCCTAAGATTTGTTTGTATAATTTGATATTATTTGTAGTAAACAAATAATGATAAATAGTTTGCATTACTTGCGTAATTCAATAGGTAGTGATAACTACATTGATGTCAGGTGACACGGTTCTTACCTCGCTAGTGATGGGTTTAACGTCCAGTCGAGACCGACGATATCGTACTGGAGTGAGGCTATCTTGTCCAGTGAGTGGTGACCATCCTTGGCAAAGATCACCACGGGAACAGGGGCGATACCTTGAGTGATGAACGAGGCCTGTGTATGGGGGGGGGGGAGATTGATAGAGAGAGAGAGAGAGAGAGAGAGAGGGAGAGAGATAGAGAGAGAGATATTTAGAGATAATGATGAAAGCTACTTGTATGTGGGGAGGGAGAGATAGAGAGAATAACAACAAAAGTCGCACACATATATTGCGTGTTTAACAATAAGATGTATGTAAATAAATATATTTATTACTTGAAACCTTTAAGTCCTAGTCGTCGCTAAACATTGTATTTCAAACTTATCTATACATTATCGCTATATTTATTAGCACATATAAACGAATATTATAAATAATTCATCCGTCGATTTATATAAAAATGCATAAGTATGTGATATGTTTTATTCGGTATAGGATTTTAAAACAATTTATCTTTATATTTTAGTTTTTGAGAATGTTCATATAATATAACTTTATATAGTATTTATTTTAAAAATAGATAATTATTATTAGATAAATATTAATAAATTGCAAATTAGATATCATGAATATTGTATATTAAAATGGTTATCATTATAATAAAAACAAAATTCCAATTATTAATTTTAAATATAATGATAAGGTTATATAAAAAATACTAGTTAAAATAAAAACATTTAAAATGTAAATCAATAACAAAATTAAATTATAAAAATATATAAAATAAAATTAAGTATAATTAATTATATTATAATTAATGAAATAACGTTGTTTTATAATTTTTAAATGTATTTATTCTTAAATTAAGCAAATTATATGTCATAATGCTCTATTTTGAGGAAGTTTATGATTTATAGACCCATTATTTACTTATATTTTATAAAAGGCCTATTCACCAATAAATGCTGATACACCTCTCGAATTGGTATTGAATTCAAGTACAGATGAGTCAGTTAATTTATAAAAATGTTTACATATATTATTAATTAATATATATGATACATTTAAGATCATTAAGATCAATATATCTATATATATATATATAAATGTTTTATATATTATTTTTAGTTTGAAATTTATATTTATAGTAATTTTTATATTTAATTAAATTTAATATTATGAATAATATTTGTATTCCATTTTATTCTTCAGATTAATATAATATATTGCATACTAATCAAAATAAATATAACTTTTAATAGACAAATTTCAATATATGAATACAAATTTGCATTTTTAAAAACACACTTATATTGTTTTCAAATATACATAATCTCTGGCCATTAGTGCTGCAGTATTAATTATATTTACCTGGTTTTAAAGGGTTTATACACATATAGTTAGGTAGGTAAGGTTTTGCGAAGAATAAACTATATTTCTATACGATGTAGGTTTTGGATAATGTTCTAGCTTATCATCTGTGTCTCTGTGTCTACATGTAAATAATCAGACATGTGACTAGGGGCGCTGCAACAGGGGGGATGGGGGGATATGTCCCCCCCACTTTAAATTATAAGGGACCTATGTATTTGTAAACCCCCACTTTTACAACAACATTTATTTTGATTGGTTGGTCCCCTTTACATACAAGATCGTTCCAGCGCCCCTACTTGTGACGTTAGCATTCAAGCATAGGAATCTAAAACCAACGTTAGCCAGCTATTGAAAGTTGTTCATGAACGCATGACTCATGGTAAGCAAGCAATGATTGTGTATTGTTATAGGGTGTTCAGTGTGATGCGTGTGAGGCTGTGTCGACTAGGTTAGCGCTACACAAATAGAAATAGTTCTATTTCGGTCGTACGCATTATAACAAATATGAAATGTGTATTTTGTTGCGAGGCAAGTTTCGCGCATCAAGTACGTATCGCGTGAGAATACACCGTTATCATCTGACAAGGATCGGAGCAAGAGATCGGTGTTAAGGTGTTGTAATGACCTTGACTTCATCGACGATTCTGCGCAGGCAGGGAAGGGCGAACTCTTGGAACAGATCGGGACCCAGGATTCCGGCGCTGGACTCGAACACCTGAAGGAGTTGGGCTCCGGCTTGTACCTGTCGCACTAAGTACTTCACGATCATGTCCGTCAACAAGTTCAACAGTTGTTTACTTTCTTTGGGGTATCTGTCGGTATTGCGAAATTCTTAATTCAACTTGTTTTATGTGTTTTATTTAGTATACTATTTGTTTTAAACCTTTCGCATTTGTATATACATATTTTTTAATGCTTCCTATTTCATTTTTGTCTCAAAAATGATTTTACTTTAAAATATTAAAATATAATTTACTATTTTTAAAGTGATATATAATATATTGTTTATGAGTAATTATAAGTGCGATATTTATGCATTATAAGCATACACCTGTACAACATATAATACACATTATTATGTAATATTTATTACAAATAAAACTTTAGAAGCTCATTTCTCATAATTATTCAGATTTATAAATAATAAATATATGATGGTATATAGTTTGTTTAGAAAATACAAATATATTACTTTGATATACATACGATAGTGATGGGGGTAGTGGGGATGGTAGTGATGAGGGAAGTGATGAAGGAAGTGATGAAGGAAGTGATGAAGGAAGTGATGAAGGTAGTGGTGGTGGTTGTGGTAGTGATAGAGGTAGTGGTGGGGGTAGTGGTGAGGGTAGTGGTGGGGATAGAAGTATGTATTATGATGCTTTATTAGTACATATTTATATACAGAGTCATACATATAGTATTAATGGTGATAATGAATCATGTGCTATGACTCACTAACTTGTACAAGGGGGATATGACTCACTAACTTGTACAAGGGGCTATGACTCATGTGCTATGACTCACTAACTTGTACAAGGGGGATATGACTCACTAAGTTGTACAAGGGGGCTATGACTCACTAAGTTGTACAAGGGGGTATGACTCATTAACTTGTACAAGGGGGGGGGGGTATGACTCACTAACTCGTACAAGGGGGCATGACTCACTAACTTGTACAAGGGGGTATGACTCACTAACTTGTACAAGGGGGGTATGACTCACTAACTTGTACAAGGGGGGGGGTATGACTCACTAACTTGTACAAGGGGGCTATGACTCACTAACTTATACAAGGGGGCTATGACTCACTAACTCGTACAAGGGGGGTATGACTCACTAACTTGTACAAGGGGGATATGACTCACTAACTTGTACAAGGGGGGTATGACTCACTAACTTGTACAAGGGGGCATGACTCACTAACTTGTACAAGGGGGTGATGACTCACTAACTTGTACTAGGGGGTATGACTCACTAACTTGTACAAGGGGGCTATGACTCACTAATTTGTACAAGAGGTGGGGTATGACTCACTAACTCGTACAAGGGGGGGGGGCTATGACTCACTAACTCGTACAAGGGGCACATGACTCACTAACTCGTACAAGGGGGCTATGACTCACTAACATGTACAAGGGGTGGGCTATGACTCACTAACTTGTACAGCCACGCCTTAGACTTGGAGTGTGTGGTGGTACCGCCCCCTTCGATCATGTAGGACATGAGGGTCCACGGGGCGCCCGTGAAGCCAAACAGTGGACACTGTCCTTGCAGCCGATGTCTGGTCAGCGTAATGGCTGCCATCACGTAGTCGAGGGAGGCGAGGCTAGCCGATTGGTCGGTGTGGAGGCGTGACAGACAGGCGGGGGTTATCAGCGGGGCGGGGAAGTGGGGGCCCTGTAGGGTGGGGGAGAGGGGGGTTAACGGTATGGAGGCGTGATAGACAGGCGGGGGTTATCAACGGGGCGGGGAAGTGGGGGCCCTGCGGTGGGGGGGAGGGGGGTTAACGGTGTGGAGGCGTGACAGACAGGCGGGGGTTATCAGCGGGGCGGGGAAGTGGGGGCCCTGTGGTGGGGGGGAGGGGGGTGATGAAGTCTGAGGGAAAGTCTCGGGGCAGTACACACTCGCTAGAGACGAATAGTACACAGATATTCGCATATTTTGTAATTATGTGTAAATCTATGCAAATCACTAACTTCACTTATTTATCTGAATTACACATTATACATTTATATATATATATATATATATATATATATATATATATATATATATATATATATATATATATATGTGCACATCTAAATGCACATAGAAAACAATAGATCCACTAATTAAACTATAACTTACTAAAGACATTATTACGTTCCATCCAGGCGGTACAACAAGTTAACTATTACATCGCTGGTTAACCTTGCCCTTGATCATCTCGACCTCTAGTCCGAGGGCCTGGGGTATCACCAGTATGTCACAGAATATGATGGCGGCGTCCAGATCGAAGCGTCTGAGTGGCTGAAGAGTGACCTCACAAGCTAGCTCAGCCGTACGGCACACGTCAAAGAAACCATGCTCGGCTCGAACAGCTTGGAATTCTGTTGTAGAATAGTAGTAGTATAGGTGGCAGTAGTAGTAGTAGTAGTAGTAGTAGTAGTAGTAGTAGTAGTAGTAGTAGTAGTAGTAGTATTATACCTGGAAGATATCTTCCAGCTTGTCTCATGATCCAAACAGGAGTTCTTTCCACTTCCTCCCCTCTAGCTACTCTTAATATCAAATCATTCTTTAGTTCCGGAAAATTCTGAAATATCCGAACACTTTTAGATACAAAATGATTGTGTTCGATGTGGCTCTTAGTTATTATCATAGGCATCCGATATTAAATAGATTACATCATTTAATTAATTTAATTTAATCAGAATACATAATTAATAATTAATTTAATTAACTTTCTTATTAAAATATATTATTATTCGTTACATTTAGAGAATATACCATTATATATATAGTTATAGAATCAAATGAATTTGAAAAAAACTCTTACACAAAAGATATTAGGTAACATTAACATTACATAATCTATACATAATCTGCTTACCTCTGCTTTATCCATCTTGTTGTCAGAATATCAACCAATCAAAGTGTCTGTATAGTGATAAATGAATGTATAGTCTATGAATGTGCATATATACTTGTGTGTGTATGTGTATGTGTGTGTGTGTGTTTGTGTGTGAGTGTGTTGTACTTGTTTATTACTTATACCTATTGCTCTGTAAATGTAAATAAATAATATATACTTATTACAATTCTGAGAACATCAAATATACATGTGATATATTGATTTTCATAATAGCATGCATATATATTATAATTGATTATATAATACTTAACATATACAGTAATATATTTATCTAATTTATGCATTACCAGTTATTAATGACAGTTTTTATGTTTGCAGTCATGATCAACAAATTAGAATTACATAATAACTGAATTACTGTCCTTTAGATATGAACAATTAAATAGGACATGAATTAATGCTACCAAGGACATGATGTCCAGTCATTATCTCTGCAATGATTAATTTTGTACTCCCTAGATACTTTTCAGTGGTATATTTAATTATATTTCAATGATTTCAAAGCTATATGAGATATTGATTTATTTGTAAAATAAAATGTATTAATATTTTTAATTTTGTATTTCTATATAAATATTAAAACACAAATTATTTATAAATTAAGTATGAATTTAATGATGTTTTATGTTATATTATTTATGTCGACATTCCAATTAATATAATGTGTATATAATTATATTGAATTGATTTAAAAACAAGTATTTGCATTGATTTTTGTAACAAATTCAAATTTTTACTCCTGGTCCAATGATGCAATCACTCAAGCGTAACATAAAATGTTCACAAAATATGCATCAGAAGATGTCCTGTCCTTAATGATACTTACAAATATATATATATATATGTGTATATATATATATATATATATATATAATTATTTAATATTTAACATATTAACTGAAACATCTATACAACGTTAACTTCTGAATTAGAAAACCTACATTACTGAACATCACAACAAACAATTTCATATTATGTAATATGAAATTAAACAGGTAATTGATTAAAGGATAATATTATTTAATTCCGTGTACATATATATACATATATATATATATATATATATATATATATATATATATATATATATATGTAAAGAATAACAAAGTTATAAAAAAATAAGTAAATATCCCCCCCAAATAATCATGTATACAATCATCTATTCAGTGAAACTATTGTCTATGCCTATTGTCTATTGAGTGTGCGGAATAATACACTGATTGTTAGAACAATGACTTAGTACAAAGTCTCATTTCATACATAAATATACAAATGTAGCAATGTATAGATCAATAATATAATATAAACACACACACACACACTCACACACACACACACACACACACACACACACACACACACACACACACACACACACACATAGTGCATAGATAATAGCATGTAACATCAATTCTATAGTATTAACAAAGATATTGTGAAAATTTGTATCCTTTGGAAAATCTTTGGTATTAATATGAAAAGTATATATATATATATATGTATGTATGCAATAAACTCATATATCAAAATAATAATATTATTGAACAGAATATACGAAGTACCAGTTTTACTATGTACTTACATGTATTTATATCAGATAATATGTAATCTAATATTTACGCACATTTAAATTTAGATATAACAATCAGGCTATTTCGTTATTGATTTAAATAATAATTGTTATTAAATGATGTTGAATGTATTATTTCCGCATACATTAGTCATATAGCTGTGGGTGGCCTAAGGATGTGGGTGGCTTAAGGATGTGTTGCATGTAGCGTGGATATGTGGACTCGCTACCGTTGTCTATCTATGCAATGTATACACTGACTGTCCGTGTGTCCAGCTAGCCAACCTTCCTGCTACGATAACAAAGCCTAACAATATTAGTCAATCGTACATACCATGATTTTGTAATAAATAATCTATAAATATAGGATTAAATCTCTACCGTCGAGATGAAATGAAAAATATAATTATATATCGTATATCTAATAGCTTTAAAATAGTACTATATATCTAATAACTTTATAATATTATTACATATATAATAACTTTATAATATTATTAAATATCTAATAACTTTATAATATTATTAAATATCTAATAACTTTATAATATTATTACATATATAATAACTTTATAATATTATTAAATATCTAATAACTTTATAATATTATTACATATATAATAACTTTATAATAATATTAAATATCTAATAGCTTTATAATATTATTATATATCTAATAGCTTTATAATATTATTAAATATCTAATAACTTTATAATATTATTAAATATCTAATAACTTTATAATATTATTACATATATAATAACTTTATAATAATAGTAATATTATTACATATATAATAACTTTATAATATTATTAAATATCTAATAACTTTATAATATTATTAAATATCTAATAACTTTATAATAGTATTACATATCTAATAACTTTATAATAATTTTACATATCTAATAACTTTATAATAGTATTACATATCTATAGATTATATTTTATCTTTAGTGTACAAGCAATAACAAACGTTTGCATTACTATCTACAGTACTACCTATGGGGACCCATGTGTAATGGATGCCTGTACACTTGGCTGAGGTACTGATATATTTAGATTAATATTGTCACACATTTGTATACTCATTGATACAATGTATTCGGGTAACAATAGATAGGCTAGGTCAAGGTCAAACCATTGTGATGAGCAGTGAATGTGATTATCATAGTATATTTAATATTAATATGTATATATATATATATATATATATATATTTTTAATCCAACATTAAATGACAAACAAAATTATTATTATATTAATTTATAAATGATAAAATTTCACAATGCACTAAGGAACTTTGGTTAAAAACTAAAATAAATGTTTAGTATTACGCGTATAGTAGAAATAGTATTACGAAATAGACTGAATAGTAACAAGCGTACAATATAATAATTGATTATTGATGTTTAGATAATGAATGACAGGGAATCATAATACTGTTTAATACATGTATGTTTGTACGCGTGAACTTTAACCTGTATACGCTCTGTTTCAAATAAAAAAGTAAATTTTCGTAAAGAATTCGGTATATATATTTTCATAGCTTGTTTCGCTGCCATTAAAATTGGTGAGTCGCGTAAAGGATGCCTACGTGAATCATTCGTATTGGTTATGAGTCATAACTTATGACTCATGAATCACGTGAGATAGTCATGTTATTGCTTTAACTAGTACATAGTACATCTAATACTGTTAGTTAGTGACTAATAGGAATTCGAGAATGTGCATTACAGGGGATTATTTTGTAATATTGTTCATCGATAGTAAATGCATAACGAAACACACACAACTAATTCCGTAGGTCACACATCACACGTATATATATGTATATATATAAGTGTGTTACAATTATGAATTTAAACTAAGGGTATGATTTTTGTAGCTTGGACACTTGGACATTTAATGAATTGTGTTCGTAACCTAGAAAGTCCACTTATTTATCTATTTAATATGTAATTAAAGTCTTTGTTATCAACCATTGTTATCAAATGCATTGTATAGTTAATACATGACGTAGATAATCTATTTTTAGATTCAATCATGACTAATCACGACCTATTGTTATATTATATGGAGTAGGTCATCACTCAGCAGGCTTACAGCTAACTAGACTGGCTTACAGCTAACTAGACTGGCTTACAGCTAACTAGACTGGCTTACAGCTAACTAGACTGGCTTACAGCTAACTAGACTGGCTTAGAGCTAACTAGACTGGCTTAGAGCTAACTAGACTGGCTTAGAGCTAACTAGACTGGCTTAGAGCTAACTAGACTGGCTTACAGCTAACTAGACTGGCTTACAGCTAACTAGACTGGCTTACAGCTAACTAGACTGGCTTAGAGCTAACTAGACTGGCTTACAGCTAACTAGACTGGCTTAGAGCTAACTAGACTGGCTTAGAGCTAACTAGACTGGCTTACAGCTAACTAGACTGACTTAGAGCTAACTAGACTGGCTTAGAGCTAACTAGACTGGCTTAGAGCTAACTAGACTGGCTTAGAGCTAACTAGACTGGCTTAGAGCTAACTAGACTGGCTTAGAGCTAACTAGACTGGCTTAGAGCTAACTAGACTGGCTTAGAGCTAACTAGACTGGCTTAGAGCTAACTAGACTGGCTTACAGCTAACTAGACTGGCTTACAGCTAACTAGACTGGCTTAGAGCTAACTAGACTGGCTTACAGCTAACTAGACTGGCTTAGAGCTAACTAGACTGGCTTAGAGCTAAATAGACTGGCTTAGAGCTAACTAGACTGGCTTACAGCTAACTAGACTGGCTTACAGCTAACTAGACTGGCTTAGAGCTAACTAGACTGGCTTACAGCTAACTAGACTGTCTTAGAGCTAACTAGACTGGCTTAGAGCTAACTAGACTGTCTTAGAGCTAACTAGACTGTCACAATGAATGCTAGGACAGATGGATGACAAGCCACATTGCATTGTATCAATGGTATCAACGGTTGACTGTTCAATGGACACTGTCCATGCCACAAACATAAAACCCTTAGTCTTCGAAAGTCTATATTGAAGTAGACATCGTGCACCTTACGCCTTAATATAATAACACGCCGGTTTAATATTAATAAGACTATACTACGATAATGCCAGAAAGAATATTTCAACTAAATGTGATAGCATCATTGATCTAATGTATAGTGTAAAATAGTGTATAAATGTTGTATTAGGTGTATACATAATGTATATATATAGTGTATTAGTGTATAAATAGGGTATGAATTAAATTAGGTCATTAATATTCTTAATAAATACAAATGTCAAAAAAATCCAATATCTAATAAATTATTAATAGTAATTAACCTGAATAAGCGATATTTTTAAATAATAAATTGAATTCTCATATACTATAGCGGTTAATAATGAAACTTTGATTATTAATAGCAAAACATTGATTAATAATTATCTATTTTATAGTTATATAGTTGTAATGATATGTTATGGTAATACATGACATGGCAGTATTCACTTTAATGGCTTTAAGATTATTGTTATGTTCGGTTAGGTCTACAAATTGGGACAGGATAGGATAGCATAGTTTATTTAAAACACCAATATATATAGTATACATACAATAGAGTATACATGTGTACTATGTATATATAATATATAAATTACCTATATATTCTTATATATAGGGATGTTTGTAAATTCAAACACGACTAAAACAGCAACAATCCAATCCATTTAGATAGTATAGGTTATTTATGTCCTATGAAAATAACAATGAAACTTTAATGTCCTGTCCTAGTAATAGGATGTTCTATTTATAAATATATTTTAAATATGTAACGCTATACGGATAAGTTTATAATACTATTTTAATAAGTATTACATTAAATACATTAATTAGTAATTAATAATTACATTAATAAATATATAATTAATATATATATATATATATATATATTATATTGTAATACATTAACTAATATATTAAATATACGAAATCTTGAGTATATTCATATTTAATGTAAAATGATAGGTATATTTTTATTATTTTTAAATTATTTTAATTTAAAATATCTAAATTTTATAAATATATTATATATATTTAATAAATATATTTATAAATCTTGTATATATTAATTATAACATCTTAATTCACACATGTATTAATTAGTAATATAAGTGTTTATATAATAGCATGTATATTATCAATATTATCTCTTTATAGTATATATATATATTTAAATAAAGTTAAGCCGCATTCACTCAAAAAAGCAGGCTCGATTTAACCTAGTTTTTATAGCAACATATCGACTGCTTTAAATTATTATTTCAATTTATTTCACAGTACTTATCCGATAATAAATGTTCAACAAATAAGAAGCAGCCGATATCACACTCTAAAAATTAGGGTAAAAATGTCGCTATTGCACAATTTATTGGCGTGAATGCGGCTTTATAACATTATAATATCTATAAACAACTTTCACAATAACGGTTATGTCATTTCATGTAACGTATATTATTATTAGAATCGTATACGTACTTAGATAACTATGTACTTATTCTAATAATTCATTGAAGAATCACGAAAGAGTAGAGAAACACCTAATTAAAGAGAATAAATATCTACGGATGTATAATTAATGTTATTCAAAATTTGTAAAAAAAAACATGAAATTTCCTTTGACCTATAGCAGTATTAGTTTTCTCTTCTATAAATAGATTATATTACTAATGACTAGCCAAGTGTTAATAGTATTAACTTAATACATAATGGATATATTATATTTTGTAAGGATAATCTGATGTGTACTAGTGTGATTTCTAAATCAACGATAAATGTAATATATATATATATATAGCCTTTTATCTAAATATATGAATAATATAATTGTGTTTAAATCAACAAATCTGATTTATATGCAAGCATTGTGCTTAATAGCTTACATTGAAGACTTTCAATTAGATATAATGTAGATTAAGTTGAATAGGCTATATTGTAGATTTATCATCGGATACGAAGCGATCAAATAAACAGGAGATTGCAGATTAAGAACTATGTATATAACATATTGGTGATATATTAAAATGAATATAAATAATTCTATCGGGTATACTTTTGATGAGGTTTGTATTTACATCTATAATGAAAACACGTGCAAGTATATAAATAGATAAATAGATAGATGAATACTACTCTTTATTATCATTATGATAATCTAGTACACTTAATAAATAACGTATTTTACGTAAATATAAAGTTCAATGAATTACTATATTATAAATATTATTATAATTATAATAATAATTATATAAGTATTAAGAATTATCTTGTCTTTAAAAAAATTTAAATATCTAATTATTATTTTGAGTATAAATATGGTGATAAATATAACATAATTGATCAAATATATAGATAGCTAGATAATATTTTATTGTTTAGAGTCAAACTGATGTGTAACAATTAATAATGACAGAAATATAAAGAATACAAATAAATATAAGTTGTATTACACCGAAAGTAAATAGAATAATATTAAATGCATTATATTTGGGATGTTGAACCATATTCAACCATATGATAAGACGTTGCTATTATGATGATAGATATAATTACATTTTTGCTAAGTTTTCCGTATATCACAAACTTATGATTGTGATACGTTATAATTGCATCTTAATAAGATGTATAGGGCTTACTATAAGGTTTATATGTATTTTTCACTACTCAAAAATATGTAAAATGTCATCGTCCAAAATAGAATTCATAGTAATGACAACATGATTAGGAATACCTACAATTAATACCATATTACTATAGTATTGTGGTATTAATTATAGTATTCTGTATACAGATTGTTTGTGATACTCACTTTCATAGTTACTATTTATGTAAGTTTATGTAATATTATTAAAATATAAATCTTTACTTGATTATACTTTTTATATAAATCGATTCATTGTATAATAGAATATGTACGTAATATACGTGATATACATGAACTACACATCTTATGACTCAGCATGAGGATAATGCACATTCATAGTATGAGTCATACTTAGTATTATACTATTACCAAAGATTTTGCGAAGCAAAGATATAACTTTCCTGTGCATGCAACGTTATTTAGTAATACCTTATGCCGCTGCTAGCAGTAGTATAGAATCACTGAAATATATTTAAGTTCGGCTCTGTTTGCATACAACAATGTTTTCATTGCTCTATTAAATCACATGCAATATAAATTAGCATTTTTACTCACCAAATATATACTTATAGCATTTAAAACATACATATCTTATTTGTTTGTTATATATTAGTAATGATTCATTACTAATGAACACTTGGTTTTCATCATATAAATACTAATGTAAAGCATATTATTTAACATTTTAAAAGTGTATAGTTTGATACGAATTTACATTATAAACAATACATAGTTCCTAAAAGTAACCCGATATAAGTGTTATATCTTTCCTTAGAAAAATCTTTACTATTGCCAAAGATCCTGCGAAGCATCCTTCGAAAAATCTTTGTTATTACTCTGTAATACGTATGAGTCATACCCTAGTGACTAGGGTAGTCATTTACTATATATTCCACTATCATCAGCGCTCTTTATAGTTGAACTGTGCATAGTTACTATATATTATATACCACTATGATGATGTATGGTTTACAGATATTTGCTTTAGTCGTGATCAGAGAGGGTCGAGATAACATTGCAAATTTAAATTTACTAACTAATTTATAAAATTATTTCCCTTTTTAAAATCATTTTCAAAATGAATAATTAGGGTGCGTTTTTTGTAACATACCAACGTACCATCTGAATGCTTATACATGTAAACTCAGTTGGTACGTTGGTACTACTATTTCGACGTCCCATCCTAACGTACCACCGTACCAACGTGCCAACATACCATCCATCGATATAAATATCGATGGATCCAATTCATCATTTGAAACGACCGCAATTATATGAAAATGAGTGTAGATGGTACGTTGGCACATTAGTATGTTGTGTTTTTCGTAAAATACCAATGTACCATCTGCATTTACATGTTTATAAGCATACAGATGGTACGTTGGTTACCAACTTTGTACGTTACGAAAAACGCTTGCTAACTTGGTACGTTGGTATGTTACAAAAACGCACCCTTAGTATTATACTAGTCTTATTATCATTATGATAATCTAATACACGTAATAAATAACGTATTTTACGTAAATATAAAGTTCAATGAATTACTATAATATAAATATTATTATAATTATAATAATAATTATATAAGTATTAAGAATTATCTTATCTTTAAAAAAATTTAAATATCTAATTATTATTTTGAGTATAAATATGGTGATCAATATAACATAATTGATCAAATTAATATAATTATACATAATTTACAATATTCAATTATTATGAATATAAAAACAATTATAAAAATTATTTAAACAAAGTATGAAATAAATAGTATATACCTGCAAAGCAAGTGATGCCGATAAATATAATATATAAATTTAAAAATTAAATCTAACCTTAATATACAAAGATTATAGTGCGTAATTATTTCTAATTTAGGATAGATATTAATAGTTTTCACATAATAGTATTCACAATTATTAATATGTGAGTATTATTTACATTTATTAATATCTTATGAATTATATATGTATTTTTATATCAATAAATATAGTTATTATCATTCTATGGGTAAGTTATATTGGCAATTAAAAATTCAATTATATATAGATATATTATTTATGAAATATGCAAATATTGAGTATCAATTAGTAATGTCGAATTCATTTTATTGTTAATAAATATGTTAAATGATACTATATTAAACCTAAACAGCCTTCTAATTATTAATTCATATATATATATATATATAAATAGTATGTATTAAAGTACGCTATCATAGATATATATATATTTTTTTTTTTCGGACAATGGTTAGTTAATAACCAGAGCCAATTATCCCATTTATTAGCGAAAACATATTAATAAAAATATGACGAAGTAGGCAAGGGAGAGGCCAGGTAATTAAGGATTTTACAATAATCCATTGCAGCAGTATTTGCGATAAATATTTAGACTGCCTGTCATGACACGAATACTGAGTAGCGTAATATCATGCTTCCTCAGGCCTAACGAATATAGGTATTTAGACGTTAGGGATATACCACGTCAGTTCCAACAAGAGGCACTTAGTTTAGCCTGCTTTGCACCAGTAAGTTGTTTTGCGTAGGAGAGTATTTCAGGTTTGTTATAGTAGTCAGTTTTATATCGGTAATTAGTATCGGTATCTATTGTATCAGTTGAGATTTGCGTATCTATAATATAAACAATGTCATTTCGGTAAGCCAATAAGTCAGGTTTGCGTAAGCCAAGTTGTGTTCGTATGTGTGGTTCCAGTATAGTTGTAAATTTGTACTTATTAAGTAGAGTGATTAAAAGAGCGTTAACATAATTATGCCTGTGAATAATGTTATTATAATTAAATCTACAGGTCTGCATAATATGATTTAGGCAGTCATATTTATAATTACACCCTCGCCTTAAACAGTTTGTGTTTAAACTTGGAAACATACGTTTACATCTGTAATGTGTATATAGTAGACCGTGCTTTAGCTTTACCATATCTACAAAACCGCGACCAGAAAACATCTTTATAGGAGAAGTTATCCAATTATTAATAAAAGGACTATGCGTGCCTAATTCTAAACCCTTGCCATCGACAGAATTAAATAAATATATTGAATGATATTTATTTATGGAGGTGTTATCAATAAACTTGTATTCATCGTATACTCGAGGTGTAGACCATTTTAGAATAACATTATCGGGAAGAGTTTGAATAATAGTGTCATCATTCCTTCTAATGGATGAAATCCTTTTTAGCCGCAGCACCGGTATTGCCAGAAAAAGACGAGTGATAGCTATCCCACCGACACTACTAGGTGCGTAGAATACACCGAGTGAAGTATCTGAAGGTAGTCTAAGCCAACGTCTTACGAACGCCCGAATACTTCTATCCATCGTTTTTAATGAATTTAAATAGACGTTAGAGAAAGTCAAGGTATGAAGCATACTTGGAATTAGATGATTTTTGAGCATAAACAATTTTTGTTGGGGTTTTAGAGTAGATTTAGATATTGCCAAGAGTTTCGATGTGAGGTCATCATTAATTGAATTATTTTTATTATCCAAAGCGCCTATGTTGATGCCAAGATATCTATAAGTTTCTTCTATATTTAGCGCTTTAATTGTAGAATTATCAATAGATATAAAACTATATGGGTTACATATCCATTGTTTTTTCTTTGGGTTAATAATTATATTCAATGTAGCGCATTTTGATTTGTTAACGTTTAACCCACATTGAGATAGTCTAAATAAAACATGATCAACTTGATATTGCATCATTACATCATCTTTCGCAAATAAAACCAGATCATCTGCAAATGCCATATGGCTTATTGTACTATTTCCTTGTAAATTAATACTACCTGGCATATTATCAGTTACATAATCTATAATGGAGTTAAAAAGAGCGGGAGACATTGGGTCACCTTGTTTTACTCCACGATTGACTGGTATACTAGGTGATACTCCATTTTTATATTTTAATTGAGTTGAACAATCAGAATAAGTATGCATGATATAACTTGTATACATTTTAGGAGTCCCTACTCTTTCGGCTAATGCAACAATTGAGTTGTGAGATACCGTATCAAAAGCTTTAGAAACATCCAACAAACACATCTTTAATGGGCGTAATGCATTTTTATGCTGATATATAATAGATTTAAGTAAAAAGATATTCTCAGCAATACCATCACGTCGAACAAAAGCTTTTTGCCGTGGATTAAGACTAATTGTGTTTTCAATTCTGCGTGCCAACATTTTATGGAAAAGTCTACAGAATATCGATGACATAGTTATCGGACGATAATGGGACGGCTCAGTACTGTGCTTAGTTTTATGGATTAAAGTAGTTAGGCCTAATTTAAATGCGGAAGGTGCAGTCGATGATATGAGATAAATATTAAAGCGAGCTGTTATATTATTTAGACCAATTTTAGTTAAATCACATTTTTTAAGACCATCTATTCCCGGGGCGCCGTCGTGTAATGTGCCGTAACATGACTTTACTTCGTTTATCGTAATTGGATGTATATATGCATTACTATTATTAACAAATAAGTGGTTGAATGGAATAGATGGCTTACTTATTAACTCACTCCAATATTTAAATTGTAAATCGATTGGCATTTCTTTAATTTCTTTTGTAATATCTTCGCCGTCGAAAATAGATTTAGCGAGCCTGGATCTATTTTTAGAATACATTTGTTGCGTTTTAGCAAATAATAAACACCTTTGTTTACGCTTAACATTTCTATTTGATTGCACGCCTATATTATCATTACATTGTGTATTGTTAGAAATAATATTGTTACGTAATATTTTTGGTTTTTTTTTAGATTGAACTAAAGATGAATTAATTAATTGTTCATAATCTAGGTCTATTAGATTTTGAATATTGTCGAAATTAAAATTCTGTATATGTAATTGTAAACTAGGTAATATGTATTTGATAGGGTGTAAATCTAAGATATATTGTAAAATATATATATATATATATTTATTGTAAAATATATATATATATATATATATATATATATATATATATATATATATATATAGTATATATATATATTATATACATATATTATATACATATATCAAAATATAAAGTTATGTTTGTAATATCAAGATATCTCCATTTATAGGCTATACTTTGTAGTCAGGTCCTTGATTATATGAAAAGGCTTTGATTATAATATACAAATAATACATATATATATTAATATATCATGCTAATTATATATGATATACTATTTTATAATTTATAAAATATAATTATTACAATTTTTAATGTACAATATTCACCACATAGTAACTCACTAAGTTACTATGATAGTGATAATATATATATATATATATATATATATATATATATATATATATATATATATATATATATATATATATATATATATATGTAACATATGTTACAACAAAATATATTTATTAATATACATAAATATTAATTTGTATCTTATCATAGTACAATATTGACATATATATAAATTGTAATACATCATATGAGATTTTTCTTTATGTGTTAAATTGATATTAATATGGAAATTAGCATCTAAAGGGTAAAATAAAAACAAAAAGGTTGTTTTTTATTATATATTAAATTATTATATATTTATTAAATATATTGAATAATTAATCACATATACTACTCACAAATATTCTTATTAAATGTATTCCTATTGATTAGAACAATGTTTATATTAAATGTATATATTATAATATTGATTATAAATTAAGATCATGACATTTACTTGTGCTAATACAACTCTCTCGTGTTGCTAATCAGGATGTGATTGTATTGTTATAAATGAATGGTAATTAATCGTTGTAGATCAAGCTTAGAATAAGTTATGCATCACTTAATAATACAGGTACAACAATTGAATTTATCTTTTATTTCAATATTAATATACAATTGTATGTTATCATTAATATTTTATTGTCAGCATTTATTCTATTAAAGGGGTATTCCACTACAAGTATTTCCTACAACTTGCCAGAAATATTTTAACTTTACAACAATTTTCTCTCTTTAGTTGAATTATTGTTATATATCACATGTAAATATTAGATTCAGAATGCCGGAATACCATCACATCGAATGTAGCAGATATGTAACAACATTTTAATATTTAAATATTAAATCAAATAGTAGCAAAGACAAGACTTCTATTAAGACATATTTTTGTATAATATTTATTTTACCCTAATGATTTTATTACATTGCATTATAAAGTCGATACCCCAACATCAACATAGAGTAAGTCGAGGCTCCATTATCGCCACTATTTTATTTAATATCTATATTATATTGTGATTACAATTACGATAAGCTGATATTTTTATTATCCATACCCCAGATTAACAGACTAAACCTAATGATAATAATATGCGTAGACAAATTTAGTATTTAACTTAATTCTTCAAAAGTCTTTACAATTTATCAATTATCGATAAATTCATTATAATATTATTTAGTACAAATATATATATATATAAATTATCATAATAATTATTAGGAGACCATACATATTAATATAACACATATATTAATAACATCCTATCATAAAGATAATAAATAGGTATTTATAAATAAGATAAAACTATATGTTTATTTAATAACAAATATTATCATGGTATTTGTACAAATCTAATTATATACATATTAAAAACACATTTATCAGTTGCGAAATAATTTACGTCATATATATATATAGAATACTATTTTGTATTTAATTTAACAATATTTTAAAATGTATTCATTAATAACATGTAAGTAATACAAACTTTTGTATACATTTGTATTATCTTATACATTTAGTCGAAATAATTTCAGAAATATAACTTTATATAGCAATATATAGTCATATTTTATATAAAATAGATTATAATCCATAACATTATCATATAAGCAGGGTATACAAATTAATTATCATCATAAGTATGTAAAGATTAATACAGAATCATCTACTACCGGCAAACTCGCGTGTTGGATCACGTGCGTGTATAAAGTGTATAAGGAATGTTCTGCAATTAATCATCAGCGGACAGTATAACGTACGTGTACAATATTGTTTGTTGTTATTCAAATTGTTTTATTTTGGGGAGTTTTCATCCTATCCAGGAACGTAGCAGAAGTTATTACATATAACCGAATAGCTCTAATGTTCCTTCGAAGCCACTTTCATATTAATATGTATACACAATTATATAAGATTACTTCTAAATATTATGTTAAGACTTATTTTATTGTTGCCTTAACCAACTGAGCCACACAGGAATTTATAAATGTATATAAATATATATAATATATTTACATTAATATTTATTATTCATGTTAATAATGTATATTCCTGTCTAACGCCTTAGTCAACCGAGGATTATAATATTGATAATAACTACAAATAGACTGAAGCCGATCAACAAGTATATATTATTTATTGATCGATACGATAGTGTATGGTAATGCATGTAAATATATATATAAATGTTCGCGTATAATATTACGATCGATGAAGGGCGCTGAGTGATTAAATAGCGAGGCAACGACGGAGAGGTATGTCCTCCGGCGCGATGTCCTCGAGAGAGAGAGAGAGAGAGAGAGAGAGAGTATCGAGGTATTGCGATTGTTTAAAAATAAATGTAAGTAACTCTATAGTAAATATAATGCGTAATTAATGATAATAGTCGTATCGTGATAATATACTAATCGAATCGGGGGGGGGGGGGGCAAGTTGAGTAGGGTTGCGGGGTTTTGATTGTAACGCCGGGGCCGATCGCGGTACCAATGACTTATTGCGTTGTACCGACGACCTCACAGTGATTAAGTGGGCGAGTGTGAATAGGACGGGGTGGAGTGGGGGTGGACAAGGGGTGAGCGACATGTAACGTCGACGTGGAATGACTCGACCCGTACGCAGAACACCACCACCACCACCGTAGCCACCGTTGTCACCCTACCGATGTTGCAACATCGACTGGGATTAGCTCTCAGTGCACGCGTACCCCGCTCTCTAATCGGAGTCGTCGTCCAGAGGAGCGAGGTCGTAGGTCAAGTCGTCGACGCAGCCGAACAGGATGTATTCGTGCGGTTGTTCCGGTATCGTGGGCTCGAATAATCTGTGTGTCGACGAGTGTGATCTACTAGGTAATCTCAATGATCTCATTTTATCGCTAATATTTAAGTGTCTATAGATAAACTATTATTATTATTATTATTATTATTATTATTATTATTATTATTATTATTATTATTATTATTATTATTATTATTATTATTATTATTATTATTATTATTATTATTATTATTATTATTATTATTATTATTATTATTATTATTATTATTATTATTATTATTATTATTATTATTATTATTATTATTATTATTATTATTATTATTATTATTATTATTATAATATTATTAATATAATGCGTTATTATGATGCACTTAAATAATGATTATAATGCACGTTTAAATAGTCGTCACGGAAGAGAAGTTCGAACCTGCGCATGTCGTAGAGAGCGTGGAACAAAGCGTCCTTCATCTTGGTGGAGTCGGTTTCCTTGCAAGACTTCGACGACGTGATGTGGAAGTAGATACGTTTACCGCCGGGACCGATGTATGAAATGCCGTAACCCTGCGATGAAACCGCCCCAAACCCGCCACCTCCGCACAGCTTTATAATGTGTTGTTATCGTGTAGTAATTCAGAAAGAAATATAATTTTAATATCAATGAGAGTTATATTTGATTACAAAGAACTGAGAGTCATATTTTTAATTAACGCAAATGTTTGGTATTAGATACTATATTATTAAGATACATAATTTTAGTAGTTGACAACAATTTAATAATGTGAGTTATAAATTATAGAATAAATTGAAATATTAATTATAAATTTGAATTATTAAAATATAGAAATACAAATATATTTATAATTTATATAAGTATACAATTCTATTAATATGATTAATAAAATTCAATCCTTCGATAAATTATAATTGAATATTGTCATGATAAACTTTATTATAATAGTTTAAACAGAAAAATGTTTTTAACAACAATTTAAATACTAATGTATATATATATATATATACTTATTTTTATATTTAAATATTATTTTCAATGCAATTCTAAATTTTCTTACACATCATATTCAATTATATTATATTTATTCATACATGTATACACTATACATTTATATCTCTATAAAATTTAAATGAAATTATTTGTTAAAATAATTGTTATTAAAAAACTATAACAATTATTTCATAAAAGCATTGATAATATATATGTTTGATTGAATTATTTACAGTTTACTGAATTTAATAAGAGAAACACGAATTCAACAGAGAATTAAAGATTTTAGAATTACAATTAATGGACTTTACAAACATCCTAAGAATGTAATTTGTTAGACATCATATAAAAATATGTAAATTGAATTAAAATATTCGTAATAAATTAACAATATATAAATAATAGTAATTTATTATATTTACGATATAATATTATTTATAATCAAGTGTGCCCTTTAATTATAATAACAAATGTTTAATTTCTAAAATATATGTTGCGCTTACATTCATATCGGGTATTTATTGATGACAATATATGTCAACGATAACGAAGTATACTAAAATATACTATTTACCATATATCTATATTTATCTTTGTTGATCGGGATATTCTCCGCGGAGTTTAGAGACGGAGATGTCGATGTGGACAGTTTCCACGGCACTAACAGGGCTTTCTCGAGTAATTCAGATTTCTGCGATATATAAGAAAGTTTTTAAATTTGTAATCTTAAAATTATGTAATTACTAGAGACGGTCCGGCATTGCTCGGTCGTCAACTTTTATTCGATTAAAAATATATATAGTGTAAATCGTATGAAAGAAGAGAATTAACTTTAAATTAGCAACTCATTAAATTGTATAATTATATTCTATTCTAACTGATACCCAAGCCTCAGACCTAGCGTGATGCTTATTGCATCATTTGAATAATGCTTATGTTTTATATAATAATATTAATTATTTATTTAAAATATATTTATATATATATATATATATATATGTGTTTTAAAAATATTATATTAATAAAATATAAATATACGAAATTATTTAAATAAGCAATGTTTTAACTATATTCGAACGATAAGTCAATAGTTATTTTCTATACGAATATCGCTGAAATACCACTTATAATATTGGATCATAGGTAAAGAAATGAGTCACGAGGATTTAAGTATAATCATCGAGTTATTACGGCTGGCTGGATGATGGTGAGAGAGAGACAGCTAACTAAGCATAGACATCTAGCTGTGATGTAAATAGGATGAGAAAACGAGGGGAGAGAGAAGAAAGAGATATATATATATATATATAAAAGGGGAGAGAGAGGGGGAGAGCGAATGAGTGAATAAGGGGTAGATAGATAGGGAGAGATAGAGAGAGCCAGATAAAGAAAGTTAGGTGGGGTTCGAGCGGGAGATAGGGTTAGGGTATCTAACCAATCCGAGACCCCTAGCCGTGATGTACAGAGCGAACAGGTGTCGGTCGATTCCTTTACCGGCCATAGCGTCGCAGCACAACTTCTTGTGGTTGATTGACACCCGCCGCAGCAATTCTATCTTGGCTTCCCGCGGTAGGCTGTCGTCGTCCATAGATCTGAGCTCGAGGTCAAGGTCAAGTTAATGGTTGTTACGTATGTAATAAGTATGCAATATATATGGCGGATATCAATGATTATAGATATTGAGAGTTATTATCATTGACATACAATTGTTATCAATAAATATAAACTAATAAAAGTATAGTTAATACACATATTAATTAGAAGTTGTTACGGAGGAAGTTTCTGGAACTTTTATTTTACGCCCGAATGATTTTATCGTATGGTCCAGGTGTATATATTTGAATTCGATAAATAAATCGACGCTAAAATTAACGATTTCAATATAATTATAATAAAATCGCGTAATACATTATATTAATTGCAATGTATACCTCTAGCTCTACGACTGATACAAACTCGACGAAAGCTTTGATTAATAGCCTACAATATCCGACGACCTCTAGCTTATACGACCTCTACGACATTGACGTAACGTTCGTTAATATCAGATAACCTCTAGTTCTACACAACCGATAGGAATTCGACGTGAGTTTAACTAATTACGGATAATCCCTAACGACCTCTGGCCGCATGTCATGACCTCTACAAACTTGACGAAACGTTCATTAATAACGGATAATCCCTAACGACCTCTACGAACTTGACGAAACGTTCATTAATAACGGATAATCCCTAACGACCTCTAACTCTACGTCGCGACCTCTACGAACTTGATGAAACGTTCATTAATAACGGATAATCCCTAACGACCTCTAACTCTACGTCGCGACCTCTACGAACTTGATGAAGCGTTCATTAATAACGGATAACCTCTAACGACCTCTAACTCTACGTCGCGACCTCTACGAACTTGATGAAGCGTTCATTAATAACGGATAATCCCTAACGACCTCTACGTCGTGACCTCTACGAACTTGATGAAACGTTCATTAATAACGGATAATCCCTAACGACCTCTACGCCGCGACCCCTACGAACTTGATGAAAGCCTTCTTCTCGTCGGACAACGAGCGTATGGTTTCGGTGCGTCCGTTACGGTACAGTCTCATCATGGCCGGCTCGTAGGTATGCACGAACTGCCCGTTAGACTGCCGGTAGTAGGCCAGCTGTATCGCGGTCTGGATGAACGAGTCGGGACTCAACTGTTCGAAGTGTGGCGTACCCGTTAGTAGGGGTGGATGGGGGGGGGGGGGGCGGGGGGTTATGTCCCCCCACCCGCTTTCAAATCTAGGGGAACTCCTATGTATTGGCGCCCCCCCCACTTTTACTGCAAAATTTATTTTGATAGGTTGGTCCCCCTTACATACACACCATCGTTCCAGCGCCCCTTAACATTCGTAGCGATGAACATATTACATTTTTTATTAATTTCCCAGTTTTCCTCGCCGACAATGCTAAATCTGATTTATTTAATAGTTTATACTTAACTAAGTAGTTGATATGCGTGTAAGCGAAAATCTAAAGTATATAATTGAAATAGATATTCAGCTAGTTCGCGATTATATATAGAAACTATTATAAAGTTATGCGAAATAAAACGTCAAAGCTTATGTATATTTATTAGGAAACCGCGGATGCTTTGCGCCACGGTCTTTTATACGTGGGCGTAGCATGTAGCGTGAGCGCTCCCATATATGAAGGTCTGACAATGAAATGTAGGCTGTTACTAGTGTGCCATATAAGGCGAGGTATGCAATACGCGAATGGCATACGCGCATTGCCGTTAACGAAGTGTGAACAAAACAATACAACAGAAACTATGGCCATTATTAATATGCGTGTGTTTAGAGAGCTAACCATGTTATATGTACGTGGTTCTATTCTAATTTGAATACGTCTTACTAATATGAAATAAAATAATGATGCTTATACTTCATGATTTTAGTAATATTGTTTCATATTTATTACATTTATTTTAATGAATGAAATCATTCTATATTTATATATCTATTAAAAGATATCGATATAAAATACATGACACACACTCGTTATGAAATATCTATATATAGAATAATATATAAATATAGTATTGTAGCTAAATAGATATATAATTATATTTGAACAAATCAATTAAAAATTTATTATAATTCCATGTTTATATGTATATTGTTAAAGTGTGAAATGTCAAATATTTAACTTAATTCAATATATTCACATTATGTAACGAATAAATCATACCTTGCATTTCTTGATGAAATTCATGCCATAATAAGTGAATTCTTGCATAACTAAATCTGCATTCTCGTTATTCTGTTGTGATTTAATTATCGTTTGTATATATTTATGTTAACTAAATGATGAAATGTAATAATGAAATTTATTTATACATTATTTGAAATAAAATATATCATAAATATCTAATAATATACAGCTAAATATAGTTTATATCATAATGTACATAATTAAAATTAATAATTAAGTAACATCAATATTATTTAAAACGTAATATATATAAATTATCATAATTTAGTTGTTTTTACAATTATGTGTGCTTAATTACTGAAAATATTATCATAATACTCGATATAAAATAATTTAAGACATTTTTATGTAATTAATTTGAATAAAATATATTTATTTGTTCAAAGTTTAGGTCTTCTTGAGCATAACAAAAATAGTAAATATTAATTTAATATTTTACAGTATATATATTTTACATTATATATTTACATTATACAGTCAACTCTCGGTAAGTCGGACTACGGATAAGTCGGAATTCTCGATAAGTCGGAAACATTTAGTTGGTTTGGTTGGATTTGTATCTAGTTCCATGTTAAATTAATCGGATAAGTCGGAAAAGTTGGATAGGATAAGTCGGACTTTTTTATAAGTCGGACACATATTATTGTCATTTTTATGATTTTATACTGGATAAGTCGGACTTTTTATAAATTTTCAGAAATATTTACTTTAAATAATGAATATTATAATTTTGGTAAGTAATATTATTGAATACAACATTTTATGTTGTTGATTGTTGCATAATTCCACATTTCGGCAACCCTTAATAGTTAAATTAAATCACGCTGCGCATCTCATGTCTTATTTGACGCATGATATTCTGAATCTCGGATAAGTCGGACATCTCGCTAAGTCGGACACTTTTCCCGGTCCCTTGCGAGTCCGACTTATCGGGAGTTGACTGTAGTAGAAAAAATAATATATGAATTGATAAAATATCATTTAATATTTAAATAAGAATACATATTATATATATATATATATGATCGACTGCAACGTAGAAAAGACTACTGCATTAATGTAAAGCTAGTCGAGCAAAGAAAAGAATGAAAATAAAGCTGAAAACGGATTAAATGGTAACGTCCCTAAACATATATTCTATTCCACCCCGCTAAACTCTATACACCGCTGCGGTTTACCGGACGCCACCTCGTAAGGAACGCGCCCCTCCCCCTCCTCCCGCCCCTAACCTTGACGGAGAACCGTACCGCGGCCTGGATACCTCGATCGAGGTCGACGCCCACTTGCCACGCTATACGTCTGCTGGGTACGAGCGCACTCTGGTGGTGGTGATGACGGCGCGACCGGTCGACCGCGCAGTAGCCTCGCTCGTCGTATCTGTTCCCGGTACATCTGTACCCGCGGGCAGTCGTTAGTGTAGGTCATGCCGACGTTACGATGTACTCACCGGGTATTATAGTGTATATGGATATATAGTATATGGATATATAGTATATAGATATATAGGATATAGATATATATGAATATTAAAGCATATAATATTAAGACAATAATACGATATAGCTGCAGATTTACTGATTATATAAGATTTTATTTATAAATGAATGGTTTCATTAATAAATGACATAAATGAACTGCTATGAATTTGGGATAATTCACTAGAGGCAATGTAAGGTGACACAAAATAGTATCACTACCTATCATATAAAGTCCTTGAGTACATGTAAATAGATAGGTGATACTAGCTAAACTATAAATTCTATTTTGAGATAACAAAATGCATAAAATCAATATTTTCTTATCTTTATAAACTGGAAATATAGATCTACACACTTACAGAGAAAATGTTGATAACATTTAATGTTATTATATGTAATTCATATTTTAAATTGCGCATTTATATTTTTCTACAAAATTAGCAAATTTATAAGTTTAATTATCTATCTATATATGATTAAAAATACACAGTAGAAATCTTGCATGCTATATTTGATACATATATATATATTATAATTCTATATTAATACAAATTATTATAATATATTATACACTACTCTTATTGCAATACTAGTGAACGCGATGGCTTAACTATGCGGGCGCCAACTCTTTGATGATGATATTGCGATGAAGATGAGCGACGACGGGTGCGTCCGCGAGCGTGTGTTCGATGCTGATACCGTAGTGAGCGTCCTTGAACACCACCACGTTCATGATCTTATCGAACCACAGCCCGTTGTAGCCGTTTCCGTGCAGGAGCCGTTTGCAGCGTTCGCTCCATGTCCAGGTGGAGGCGTTCTCGTCGTTGTCTAATATTACCTGGGGAGTGGTGGAGGGTGGTTAGGGGTGGGGAGGGGTTGAGGTGGTGAGGGGTAGGGTGGTGAGGGGTGCGGGAGGTGGTAAGGGTAGGGGGTATGGGTGGGGTAGGGTAGGAAGTACGGGTAGGAGGTAGGGGTGGGGTAGGGGCAAGATTAGGAGATAGTGATGGGGCTAGGAGGGGTGTATTGAGTTGTTTAGGCGCAATGTACGTACGTAATTCATCGACTGAGGCGTTACTACTTAGCAGTTGCTTATTAATATATGGATTGTTATTTCTATTCGGTCCCGGTTAATTATTTAGGTTAATGATTTAGGTTAATTATTTAGGTTAATAATTAGGTTAATTATTTAGGTTAATTATCTATGTTAATATCGCAACTACACTACTACCGCTTTAAGCGATATGTGTGCAGTAGTAATATCTAATTTAATATATTAAATAATAATATATAATTCTGAATGATTAAATATATTTATGCTTATTTCTAATCGGTTAAATATATTTATAAATGTATTTATCTGCGACTCTACTCGACATAACGTATTGCCATCCGATTGATATACTCTATAGTTGTTATCATTGTAATCTAAAGTGATATCTAACGACTTAAGGGGGGGCATGCACTCGATCGCTACAAGAATACGATTATAATATTACAATATTCTATCGCTAGAAACGTGAAACAATGAAGATTCGATGGTTTTCAGCGACTCGCGATTGAGGCCACTTTTGAAGTGTTTATTCCTGAGGTTTGCCCAATCGGTTCTTCCCAGCGCCGTTAGAGAGGGCAGCCATCTCTCGTTCATCGGTAAGTGTTCTGCGTATACGCGCGAGTGTTAAGAAGCAGCGTATGCGATTGTTTAGTATCTACGATAACTTATTGATTTGTAATCATATTGATATATATATATATTTATATTCCTTCCCTCTCACACCCCTTCCCTCTCACACCCTTCCATCTCACACCCCTTCACTCTCACCCCCTCCCTCTCACTCCCTTCCCTCTCACCCCCTTCCCTCTCATCCCTTTCCTCTCACACCCTTCCTTCTCTCACCCCTTTCCCTCTCATACCTTTCCCTCTCCCCTATCATTCTCACCTCCTTCTCTCTCATCTCCTTCCCTCTCACACCCCTTCCCTCTCATCCCTTTCCTCTCACACCCTTCCTTCTCACCTCTTCCCTCCACTCCCTTCCCTCTCACCCCGTTCCCTCTCACCCCGTTCCCTCTCACCCCGTTCCCTCCCCCACCGTTCCTAACCGCATTGCAGGTCTGCGTCGTGCATCAAGCTCTGCAGCTGTTGCTCCCACGACGTACACGACAGACACTTTCCCGCTGCATCGTATATTGACAGTTCGTAGTAAATGCCTCGGTACTGAACACATATCTGGGTGGGTATATATCTATATATCTATGTATACCTATATATATATAATATATATATATATATTATATATATATATATATATATATATATATATAAATCATAAATGGGTGAAAGACTTGATAAGCTTCTTCCTTCACCCTGGCAATTGCCAATTCTGATTTTATTATTATTATTATTATATATATATATATATACGTATCTAATATTTCAATTGTATGATATACCTATACCATGTATAATGCTAGTCTATACATAAATATTATTATCATTTTATTATATATAAATTATTATACATCTCTGATTTAAATATTTGAAAACAACTACTATTAGCGCTCTAGTACTACTACTAGTTACTACTGGTTGTTGATATAAATAGATATCGGTTTATAATTGTCATGTATTATTTAGAGATATTTACTGTCTATAATATTCACAGTTATTTTATAAATACTGTTTATCTACGATTTAGAAATTATGGATAATGTTCAATAAATCATACATTTGTTTACTGTTATTGTTATAGTTAAATATGTAAGGCAAGTATTCCGTAATATTAAAAACATAAATACACCTTTAATATATGTCACTTATAACAGGAGAAATAATCATCTGTAGTAAGTTGAAGAGAGTTATGTTGATATGATCAATGCTAATAATATTCTTTATGATAATGAAGATAATGATGATAATGATGATGATGATTTTTGATGTCTATTTAATCACAGAAATCTGTATTTACATTATGCTCTAACTTAAAATAAGATAATAAATAAATAATATTTATAATCATAGTTATAATAGTAAATGAAATAATTAACAAAATAGTATAATATTAATTAATTTATAACAATAGTACATTTTTACATTGTATTTACACATACATATATTTAATAATAAATATTTGTTGATTGTTAAAGTAACATTCACAACTGAATGTACATATTTCAGTGTACGATATACGGAATATTACTGATGATAGCAGCGCAGTAAATAGAGGACAGATGTTATGTCATTGCTTATATATATTTATAAATAATATATACACTTATTAAGAGGCGTCCTGCATATACTGATAATACGTGAAGAAATATGAAGATTTCCGTAGTAAAATTCAATAGGTTTTATATCCGACCGTGACTTGCATATATACCTAATGCATACCTCCACACACGTATCTCCACACACATATCTCCAAACACATATCTCCATATATATACCTTCACACATACCTCTACATACATACCTCCATATACATACCTTCGCACATATTCCTCCACACATATACACTCACATCTCCATACACCTAAACACACATATAACACACACCTCCGCACGCACACTCATGTTAATTATTATTATAAATATTTAATTTTATTATTCTAATTTCGGATGTCTCCGTAACTTTACGCTTCCGGACAATTTATTTAAATTAGATTTTGTGACTAAATAAAATATACTACTACTACACACACTGCCACACACTGCCACACACACACACACCTGTCACATGACTAACGTGGCTCGACTTATAGTACTCGATGCGATCGCATGTCACGCCCGGCACTCGGACGCTACCGTAGATATCTCTGTACTGCTGCATACACGTGGGCACAGTGTCCATGATACTGATCACGGGGATCTGGTGGTGTTCTATCAACGAGTTGCTCTTCAGTAGTTCACTGATCACGTAGCTAGCTCTGCGGGATGGGCGGGGGTGTTATATCAGAAAGTTGCTCTTCAGTAGGTCACTGATCACGTAGCTAGCTCTGTGGGCGGGTTATAAACATCTGATATGACACCCCCGTATTCGCGACGTGTAGCAAATGGACTCGTCCATTTATGCGCATATTACGACGAGATAGCGGTGAATCATATATCACCTTCGCACCGATACATATATCGCTTTTATTACATCTAATCTTATAAGCGATCCGTAATCTTCTCGTACGAATAAATTAAATTCATTTATTTACGCATCGTTATTATTAGCGTATAGCCAGTGCATTTAGATTAGAATATATTTATTGACCTTTATTGACTATTTATTTACGCATCGTAATCTGGCGTAAACAACGAGTATGACGATGCACAACCGAGTGCATCAATATTTACGCAGCGGAAGATAAGCTCGGGCGAAAGAGAGAGAGAGATAAGCTTACCCGGGCTAGAGAGAGAGAGACAGAAAGATAAGCTCGTGGGGGCTATAACCTCGATATCGGCCTGCTGGTCGGCAGCCAGTGCATTTGATCGACCATGTAGAAGTTACTGTTTATCGATAACGACGCTCTCGATGATAAATACATGTACTTTATCCTACATATGAGAGAGGTGGGTGTACAATGTACACTGTACATGCGATTAAAAATTGAGCGCAAATTAAAATTTACAAATTAAACAGTGAGCGGTTTGATATGTGGTAAAAAATTTCAGATTTAAGAAAGATCGAATAAAATATGAGGAGTGATAAAGTGAAAGATACAGAGAGATAAGCAGTCGATTACAAACCACCAATCGGAGACCCAGTTGTCTGCCCACCACGATTTAAAATATAATAGACGTTGTAACTTTCGTCCTATTCCGTTTCTAAATTTCTATAAAACACGTGGTAGTTAAATATTATTACTATTATTAAATATATTTAGAGTACAGTAAACTATTTATTATATATTGGATTTATATAACGACTAAAAATGAACTGATTTATATATATATATTAAATTTATTCTTAATATTTTTATTTATTTATTTATTTATTTAAGGGTATGGCACATGACGCAGGCCACTGTATGTATAGAGATAGCAAATAATGGCTCTATACAAAACTAGGCGCGCATAATTCTATTCATAGAGTTGAATTCATTTATTTTTAATTCACTTCATTTCATGTATACACATGATTCTATAAAGGGGGAATCCCACAACAATAATTTTCGGAAATTCTTGCTAGAAAGCGATATTCTAGCAAGTTGTATATTGATGTCCCCTTACTTTCAGGCAACATTCCGTAAATATAGTAACTTTAAAGGGGATATCCCACAACAACTTACTAGAAAATTGCTTTCTATAAAGAATATCCGGACATTATTTCCGGGAATATTGGTAGTGGGATACCCCTTAACAAATAATATTTATAATATATATTATAGTATGACTAAAAATTAACCCGGAACATACTCATCCATGTTTATATCTACATTAAATTCATGGCTAATATTTATACAGATACTAAAATACACTATATTTATTAATTTTATGAAATAAAAAATAAATACAAAATAATTATTTTTAACGGGAGTTATTTTTAACAGAATACTTTATAAATAAATATTATTATTTTATTATATATAAAATAGGTATGCATTTCTGATTTAAATATTTGAAAACAACTACTATTAGCGCTCTAGTACTACTAATAGTCAAGATACATTCGGTATGCGTGTATAATTGGCATGCCTTGTATAGAAAATATTTACAGTCGACAATATTTGCGTTTATTTTATACCGTTTATCAACGATTAGAAATTAAGGATAACGTTCAATAAATCGTATATTTTGTAGTCAAAATCCACGTTACGCTAACCGTCGATTCGTCGAGGTAATACTTGAACTCTTCGGAATCTTCTCCGTACAGAGTTCGCATCGAACGGACGAGTTTCTGCATGGTGTCGTCGAGACTCGGCAACGGTTGCCGTGGTAATATTGATTGACAGCTGAACATCGACGACGATCGATGGTTCGACAGGAAACGGATGCACAGCGCCCAAACTCGCGTTCGGAAACTTATCGTTCGACCTTCGTCTGCAACACGACGATAATAGAGATAGAGATAGTCGTAGTTATAGGATCAATGAACGACGACGTAGTCGTAATATATTTAAATATAAATTATAAATGAAAATATATATTGTTGATATTTTCATAATAGAAATAATATTTATATTATCTCGAAAAAATATATATATATATATATATTATAGATGGCTTATATAGGTCATATAGATTCTATAAAGAATATAGTATTACTGATTATAAAATTCAAATATATACTCCTCGATCATAATGCAATATGATAAAACCATTCGAGAGTAAAATAAAAATTATACAAATTAGGTGTTAACAAAGTCATGTCCTGTCCTTGCTAATATCTATTTAACATTCAAATATTACAATTTTATTAGAATCTGCTACATTCTATCCGATGATATACATTCCGAATCTTATATTCGCGCGCGATTTATATAAATAATAATAAAATTCAATTCAAATTCAAGATTATAAATAAACGTCGCGATCTTTCGACCCGCACGGTATACTCTACATCGCGAATCGTACGCGATATATTTAATGTATATATAGATATTATATATAACACATAACATGAAGAGATGTAATACATCTTTATAAACTTGTTCATATTAAGTGTTAACACTTGCAGTAGGACACGGGTTCGAGTTTCGTTCGGACCATTAATTAATTATATAAAATGGGTATTAAAATATTATTTAGAAGTGATCTTATATAATTATGTATAAATAAATGATCGGCTCTCATTAAAACCATGGATGCCTTAACATGAGAGCGGCTTCGAGGGACATTAGAGCCATATATGGCTATAAGTGAAAAATTCGTCTAAGTTCCTGGATGGGATGAAAGGACTCCACCAAATAAAAATAACAATAACAATAACAATAATAATAACAATAATAATAACTAACATATCCAGTGGTTATAGGAGAGCAGCGTACGCAGGAGCAGGCGTCTCTTGCACAGAAACACGGCGAACATCGCGACGCCGCACACGACGGACGTTACGGCTATGCGTACGCAGCGGGGACACGAGTCGCGCATCGGCAGCGCCGAGTCGGCGACGAGCCGTAGGGGAGCGGTCACCGGCGCGGCGAACTCTGGCTCCAAAGACAGTAGGGCCGCCGAACTGCCGATCATCATGAACAGCTGCCATAGGCTGGTCGGCCATATCGCGTTTAGGAACGTGTTTCTGTGGCGGGGGTGGAATAGGGTTATGTAAGTGAGATGTGGAATAGGGTTTATGTAAGTGAGATGTGAAATAGGGTTTATGTAAGTGACATGTGGAATAGGGTTTATGTAAGTGAGATGTGGAATAGGGTTTATGTAAGTGAGATGTGGAATAGGGTTTATGTAAGTGAGACGGGGTGGTGGAATAGGGTTTATGTATGTGAGACATGGAATAGGGTTTATGTAAGTGAGACATGGAATAGGGTTTATGTATGTGAGACGGGGTAGTGGAATAGGGTTTATGGTTGTGAGACGGGGCGGTGGAATAGGGTTTATATAAGAGGGAGAGGGACAGCTGTCTGAGAGAATATACTGTACTGGGATTATCCTAAAACTATCTATATAATTTTTAATTATTTTCAGATAATTATAGGAATATTTGCTTTCTCAAAACTACTAGCACCAGATACTGGAATAAAGTTTATATTTACATGAGTTAGGGTGTTGGAATAGGGTTATATATATGAGATAGGGTGTTGGAATAGAGTTTCTATCATTAGATCAGGCAGTTGAATAGCGTTTATATATCAGATACTGAACTCTGTGAGAAGTTTCTATATAAGATAAGGGTTGGATTAAGGCATCTATATAATCTCAGGGGCCAAAGTATAGTTTATATATATAATATTAGCGGACAAAGTACAGTTTATATATATATATATATGATCATATGTCAGAGTTTCTATGCAAGGTTAATCATTATACCCTTAATGTGATTAGTAATAGCTGTTTTATATATTAACAATGATACGCAGATATAATGTATTATAATGAAAGCATTATATTGATTTATATATACGTGTTTATAGGCGTCGGCTAGTAAAGATTTCATCTACGACTACTATGACTACTACGACTACTATGACTACTATGACTACTACGACTACTATGACTACTACTACTACTACTACTACTACTGCTACTTCTACTGCTACTACTACTACTACTACTACTACTACTACTACTACTACTACTACTACTACTACTACTACTACTACTACTACTACTACTACTACTACTACTACTACTACTACTACTACTACTACTACTACTACTATGACTACTACGACTACTATGACTACTATTATTACAAGATGGCCAAGTATCGGGTTACCTGACTGCGTACGAACGGCTTTCTGATCTAGTAATAGTACGATTAATTATTAATACACACAGGATAGGAGAGGAGAGAGTTTATTGAACACACCGCGGTAAACTAATACCCCGACCGAAGTGAATACTGCGGGATCTACCGCGAAATAAGCAATACGGTACGACCTTTAATAGCGCTACACTCTATTAAGTACGACGGTATGTGTGATGTGTTCAATTCTAGTGTGTGTACGCTGCAATTAGTTCTAATACAGTAGTGACTACGGTAGAGGCGCTGCAACGGGGGGGAGCGGAGGGGGGATATGTCCCCCACTTTAAAATCTAGGGGGACCTCCTATGTATTTGTCCACACCCCACATTTACCACAACGTTTATTTTGATTGGTTGGTCCCCCTACATACACAACGTCGTTTCAGCGCTCCTAGACTATGGTTATCATTGGTGTGGAAGCTATGCGGCATTTACCTATAGCACTACTGACACCCATAATACGCGGTGGTAATACATGGGGGTAATACGCGGGGGTAATACATGGGGGTAATACGCGGGGGTAATACGCGGGGGTAATACATGGGGGTAATACATGGGGGTAATACGCGGGGGTAATACATGGGGGTAATACATGGGGGTAATACGCGGGGGTAATACATGGGGGTAATACGCGGGGGTAATACATGGGGGTAATACATGGGGGTAATACGCGGGGGTAATACATGGGGGTAATACGCGGGGGTAATACGCGGGGTAATACATGGGGGTAACACTACACAAGAGAATAACAACGATTGCAGACGATACCACTACAATTATCGCATATACTTTCCAGACTACGATGTTATTCAAACTACACGCCTAACACAGAGATTAACTGTATATATATATATATATATATATCATGGTTTAAATAAATAAATATTATTATTATATTGCGTAAGTTAACGGAAAAGACAGAAGTAGCTTATTTTAATATAAATATCGTTAAATATCGTTATAACTCGTATAGGATTATACCTTTGAAAATTGTTTTACTACTACTATTCGTCAAGTGTCTAAATAAACATTTAATTAATGTATTAATTGGATTGTGATTACCCCTCTACAATAGTGTTACAGATCTATTGTGTTATAAACATTAGCTAGTACACACAATACCCACAACAAAGTAACAAACAATCATTGCTACAATGTATGCCTACATAAGAATGTCATAGTTCTGGTTTCATTTTTATATGTGATTGTGTATTTGCGCTCCGGATGAATGATAATAGTGTAGTACATGTGGGTATGTCTTAGTTAATATATTATGTATGTCTACCTCTCCTACTACCATTTCTACTACTGCTACTGCTACTACTACTACAACTATAGTATACTACTACTACTACTACTACTACTACTGCTACTATTACTACTACTACTACTACTACAACTACTACTACTACTCTTACTACTACTACTACTACTACTACTACTACTACTACTACTACTACTACTACTACTACTACTAATACTACTACTACTATTACTACTTCTACTACTACTACTCAGGGCCGGCTTAAGGGGGGGGCAAATCGGGCAATTGCCCGGGGCCCCAAATGTTGGGGGGCCCATGAATTATTTGAGAATTTTTTTTTTTACTATTTATATGAAAAAAAAAAATTTCTTAACTATTTATTTCTTAACTATACTTAACTTATATATTATTAATTCTAATTCAAAAAATAAAAATAATATAATAAATTAATTAAATATGAGTCATTTAGGCCGATTTGAAGAGTGAATTTTACAAAAATTGACACGAAGATATGGTGGAAACAGCTACATGAAGATTTTGGAGCACATGCTAATAGTTATAACATAGATCTTCTCACACATCTCTGATTGTTAGATAAAATAGTATGAAACGGATTGATAAATACTTGTTTGATAAATTAGAAGGTGATAAATGATAAACGTATTAAGGGATTATTAACCATAGTTGAATCTTAACAATTTATAATTCTATAATTAGTTTACAAAACAAAAAGTATACTTTTTTTTATTAAAATTAAATATGATGTATATATTAAGATATATTTTAACTATGATTTCTGATATTTGTAAATGATTATATTGATTATAAATTACGAAAAAATGATATTCTATATAGATTTATAATTTGTATAGTTATTAAAAAAATAGATATTTTCAAAATAATTAATTTTCTCTATCTTATGCTCGTATTAATAAAATGTGTATATTCTCATAGTGTATATATTATTATAGTTGTATTAGTACACATAATATATATATATATATATATATATATATATATATATAATAGTCTTAATTTAAATAGGATTATTCTGCTTTAGGTTATTCCTATAGTATTTTTAATAATGTCTATTGATGAAAGGGAATTGTGTAAATAAAATGATTATCTTTTTCAACATACTATTATTACAGAAATATATTATATTTATTGAAACAGATATTATTTATAAATATATATATATAACATAAATATAATACTAAAGGCATTTTTGCAATTATCCACCTATTACTTACAAATTAATGTTAGATTGACATCACCCTCATCTATTTATTTACAAATAAGTACACACAATGGCGATATTCTTATTGGAGAATAGGTGATAAGTTATCACTGATAACTACATAATTGAAGAAATACAAAATTCAAAATATTATATTATATATCAGTGTATTCAATTCCAGATATATCACATGTAGCCTACATGATGTAGGTAGGTAACAATTATCGTTATTTATATCAAGTTAGGTACTATTATTATATAAGTATTTATTGATTTACGATTGTACGTTGAGATTCATTATCACTGGTAATTTATCACATCGGTCAATATTTAGCTACCGATCTATTAGCATTTTTTAAATAATAATATAATTATAATAGATTATAGAGCTCAGAGTTATGAAAATGCCAGCAATATCTCTGGAAGATTCAACGACATGAACTATATTATAATATACCATAGTCCATTAATGGACTATGGTCAATATGGATCCACATATCTACACTGTGTATTCCTTAAATCTGGTTGGGCAAAATGCCGTTAAATCTTCGACAAGTGTAGCAATATTCTTTGACTTCATCCCAAATCAATATAATTTATTTAGCCAAACTATATAAAGAATATATTAACATCTAGATTAAAGAAGAATATAATATTTTTTATTAAAAGCATTATCGAATATTATATGGTGATCGCAAGCAGATTATGTAAGTGCACTCTCTTGTGGACTTCTTATAATTACATAATTTATATCTGATATTATATATGTTAAAATATAACGTAAATTACATTACTAGAGTCAACGTATTTATTCAATAACATGCAAGAATTTGAGACTTCAATATCATGAAAACCGTTGAACTAATTACTTTGTAGAATAAAGTCGATCAGAAAAGTATTGCAATTAGATTACATTGAGATAATAGCGGTAATACAAATATGTATGCACTCTATAAATCAGTGGTTCCCAACTTATGGGTCATTGAGTATTTTTTGTAGGTCATGAGCCAATTTCTAAAAAATAATATAAATGCTTTTATATGCAAATTGGATTTATGGACGAGAAAAATTTAAGATGGAAATATATATTTAAATATATATATATTAATGTTTATATGATTATTTTATGATTAAAGTACAATAATAACAAAATATAATAAAAATAAAATTTTTCATTGGGTCATGGTATATTTTTTAATTAAGAATTATAAAAAAATGTTCACGGTAAAAAAGGTTGGGAACCACTGCTCTAAATATATATGCTAGAAAAGAAATTATTATGAGGAGTTGATTAAAGTATACAAACAAATTACAAAATAATTAGTATAATGATAACATATGATAAAATTGAAGAGTTATAAATATTAGTTTTTGCTAAAATGGCCCATTTAATATGTTATTCAATTATTATGGGGCCCATACGTTTTATTTTGCCCGGGGCCCATAGTATGCTTAAGCCGGCCCTGCTACTACTACTACTACTAAACCTGCATAGTAGCAATCATAACTGGAGCGAGTGTGTTTGCGTACGTATGTATGTATGTATGTATATGCATATCTACACACATAAGTGTATTATGCTATGTGCATTTATCGATAATATATTGTATATATATTGTATATAGATGTGTGTGTGTGTTTGTGTGTATATATTTGTATATTATGTGATCCTGGTATTATGTCATATTGCATAATATTTAATATAATTGCACATGCTCATTTATATATTGACCTATATGCCATGACTCTATATCAATATTATATAATAATAGTTCTTCTACTACTAATAATAATAATAATAATAATACTAATAATAATAGATATATTTCTATTTTCGATTCATTCTTAACTTTTAAATTTCGTATTATTCTTTATTTATTTCAATAACGTATGTTATCGTTAGAAAATATTTAAATTTTATACTTTTGATAATACATTTTCACAATATATTTACTTAAAATATCAATAAAATATCAATCAATAAAAATAATAGTTTTATTTGTATAAGTACTGTATAAGAATTTCAATTATATTTTATTTAAAAAATAAAAATAAATTATATATGTATATAAAATGTATATTTTATATTAAAATATCAAAACCAACAAACCACCCTATATATGATATATATTAATCATAATCAATATTAATATATATATATATATATATATATATATATATATATATATATACACATGGCATATGGCTTCTTACCACATGATATTAAATACAAATATCTTCCTAAATATATTGGTTAACTTAATTTATCTCATTATAATATACGGTAACTTATTCCGATGTTATGAACTATGACCCTAAATATCAGCTACCAACTCTCTCTCTCTCTCTCTCTCTCTGTCTCTCTCTCTGTCTCTCTCTCCCTCTCTCCCTCTCTCTATCTCTCTCTCTCTCTCGTGGATTTATTTAGACGCATCATTTTATCTCTATTTTCGATTATTTTTACGCAATATTTTATTTCTATTTTCGATCATTTTTCGTTTATTTTTACGGTAACTGTAAAACGTTTTAATTTCATTAATTTCGTAATATTCTTTGTTTATTTCTACAGCGTATGTTATCGTTAGCAAATATTTATTCTTTATACGTTCGATCATATATTCACTTAAATAAATTATCAATCAATCAATCATTAATAATAATAATTATATAATGTGTAATTTTCGAATAATATATATATATATATATATATATATATATATTTATATCACGTATAGATACAAATAACGAATAATTGCTGTATTCAATTGTTGAGTTTGCTATCTGTGCTCGCGAAATATCATTTAGAATATGCGATGAAATCGGGAATAGCTTGTTTGTCACACGTGCGTACATAATATGTACTACATATACACATACGTAAGTTTAATTATAATTGAATTAGTTTCTTTAAACACTTAAATATATAAAACATATCACAAAAGTGTATAGACAACGTAATAATAAATAATAATAAATCAATATTAAGCAAACATAGTGTGTTTGTGAATATATATATGTTCACACACACACACATTATACACACTTGTATGTGTGTGAGTGTGTACGTGTGTGTGTGTGCGTGTATCATAGTAGGTATACACACACACTACCTTCGCGCGAACGTGATTAAATAGCGATTGATTTTCGGAGAAGTAACTTCCAATTGAAAAGTAAATCAATAACGACTAGCTGCGGTAAAGAGTTCACTCGCTTAGATTGTGTACGCGCAGTAAGTATAGCAGTGGTATCACTACAAATGTCTACCGTAGGGGTTATGTCTACCGTAGGGGTTATGTCTACCGTGGGGGTTATGTCTACCATAGGGGTTATGTCTACTGTGGGGGTTATGTCTACCGTAGGGGTTATGTCTACAGTGGGGGTTATGTCTACAGTGGGGGTTATGTCTACCTTAGGGGTTATGTCTACAGTGGGGGTTATGTCTACAGTGGGGGTTATGTCTACCGTGGGGGTTATGTCTACCATAGGGGTTAAGTCTACTGTGGGGGTTATGTCTACAGTGGGGGTTATGTCTACCTTAGGGGTTATGTCTACAGTGGGGGTTATGTCTACAGTGGGGGTTATGTCTACCTTAGGGGTTATGTCTACCTTAGGGGTTATGTCTACCTTAGGGGTTATGTCTACCGTGGGAGTTAAGTCTACCGGCTAGGAACGACATGTGTATTATGTTGTCTATTTTTTTTGTTTTTTATTTGTGTTATCGAGCAACGGCCATACTCTCCGTGTGTTTCAGTAGTCAATAACATCATCATAATAGCATCATAATAGCATCATCATCATCATAATTATCTACGTGTCCGTTATTCTCGTGTACACTTAATGTAGACATTCTAACTCAGTAGACATCTATACGGTGATGGGCACCGGACTACTGACTGGGAAAGGAGGAAGTTTATTGGGTTATGTTGTAATATATGTATATGCATATGTTTATGCGTATTTGTATGTATTTATGTATCTATACGCATATATATATATTTATGTGCAAGTATATATATATATATATATATATATACCTATATTTATGTATCTATGTGGATTACACATTATTAATACAATCCTAATAACGAGGACGGAACATAAGAATATCATTCAATGATTTAATCGCATATTTGTGATGGAAGTAGACGTTTCGTTTAAAAATAAATAGATAACTTTAGTTTCTTTGTAATGAACCGTTGAAACGAATAAATCAACTACTGAACGGTCGCTATTTCGAAGTACAACCCCAGAATGCAACAGAGAGTGTAGATAACTCAATAGAAGATGACCTGTTTTGATCTAATAGAAAGATGTGCTATGGGTACCTGTAATCGTGTTAAAATCTAGTTACTTCGTGTCTATTTCACATGTCAGTATACCTGTATAACGATGTAACATGATATACTATTGCATAACAGTCCAGCAAAGTGAATATATCTACAAATATATGTATATGTATATATAGTATATATATATATATGTAAATGAGCATGTAAATAAGAAACTCAATCCCTAATACGAAGTATTATTATTATTCGTGAAATTTAACTACTATGATATATTTTCTAAATATATTTCAAATGTATTCATTTTATTAATCAGGTTAATTATGAACATGATAGAGTTTCGTTACTTTATAGAAATCTGTTATCATCTGTGTAAAATTGACTCATCATAAAGCAGATGTAAGTGTACAGGATGATGTAATATGTATAAAGCATATAATAATTAACCTATATCATAGTCTGGAGCCTATGGCTCAGTGGAACAACCAAAAGCTAGTAAGCTAGAGGTCCTGTGATCGACTCCGGGCAGTTCTTGTTTTTCTCTCGTGTTTATCAAGAACTTAAACGATAAATCAAAACATAAGAACAAAATTGTACTATTTGTTTTGTATTGTCCGGGGCCCCTCACAGTTATTTATAACATGTACAAGTCTATGACTTCTTGAGGGGTCCATTTGTATCCGCTATTATTATATGTGTGATTCAATAAATAAATAATATTATTATATTATACGATTATATGAAACTCTCTCAGCGTGCACTATGTATCAGAATTATGATATGGTTTAATGGATTGATTATCACGTATCACATGTGTGGAGTCCTTTCATCCCATCCTGGAACTAAGATGAAGTTTTCACTTATAACCATATATGGCTCTAATTTTCCTTCGACGCCGCTCTCATGTTAAGGCATCCGTGGTTTTTACGAGAGCCGATCATTTATTTATACGCAATTATATAAGATCACTTCTAAATAATATTTTAAGACCAATTTTATAAAACTAAATAATGATCCACGCAAGGCTCGAACCCGTGTCCTACTTCTTGTGTGTCTGACGCCTTAGCCACTGAGCCACACAAGCACGTGTATACATGTTAACATCGCCTACCTCTACGAGCTCTCTCTCCTGCTCTATCGAATTCAGTTTATAATCTCTATAACCTTTACGCGAACATCATGAAATGTATTACGTATTCTAGTGGTTTATAATTTAGTTAAATTTGTCTTTCTTAGTTTTATATGAAATGTTACCATAACTATGTATAATTTTCAATTATATATTTATAAATATCTACATGCATATATATATATATGATGATGATGATGATATTAAGTTTATTAGCACTAAAATAGGGTCATGTAGACCCCTTCGCTCGTGCGGGAAGAAAATAATAATAAAATAATAATAAAATAATAGTAATACGATAATAATTTAATAATAATATACATTCAATATACCACGGACAACAATACTAAATAATATAAAGGACTATTATATACTACAGACTGCATATATATATATATATATATATATATTTATATCCATGACATCAATTTATACTATTAGTAACTAAATAATATGCTGATTAACACTAAATGTACTATTGGATAATCTATATCGAACATGGACAGGAAATTAATGCTTATTAATATATAAAAAGATATTCGCTACAAAACAGGTATATATTGCATATAATTATCATCTGCTTTGTATTTTATCTTAATACATATAGTATTTAGCTATATTTATATATATATATATATATATATATATATATATATATATATATAGATATTAATATAGATATTGATCTAGATAATGATGCATCTTTGTTTGTCTAATCACAGGCTTACGATATTACGATTACGACACACCAATGTTCAACGCTGTTGCATTCTGGTCATTATTATATAATCAGTTTGTAATTAGCTAATGCTATCTTCGGTGTGAAGGATATGTAAATAACGTGATTATGTGATATCTGTCAAAGTTATCATCATCTATATTTAATATGAACGTATATATATATATATATATATATATATATATATATATATATATATATATGTATATTAATATATTGTGTATACATGTATATTAATATATATATATATATATATATATATATATATATATATATATATATATATATATATATATATATATATATATATATATATATATACATATATAGATATATCTTCTATGAGTTTGGCAGTCATTATTTGCATATTAATATCCAATTGGTAAACACAAATATTTGGTAGTCAAATTTGAATCTACCAAATAGTTAGAACAATAATTTATCAATTTAGGTATATGATTTTCCTAATATATAATTATATTATGAATAAATATGTCGATCTTATAAATATTACATAATTATATTTAAAAAATGATTTTATTAATTTATATTTAATAATGGTTGAAATATCACTCTATATATATTGGATGCCAATTTTTACATATTCGGTATACTATTTTATATGACTTATTTTCACTGAAAAACAGTTTTCTAATGTATACATGTTTTTTAGGGAATGGACAAATTTTATATTATTTAAAGAATATATATATTTTATAAAAAAATATAATTTTTATAATTATTAACAATATACAATTATTAATTAAAGAATTCAGAATTTATAGTTAATCAGTAAGTAAATAATTAAACACAAAAATTGGATCTATGACTCAATACTTGTGTCTACCAAATATATTTATGCAATCTTGAAATATCTACGAATACAATTTCATTTCATAACAAATATTTGGTATACAATTAAGGGTGCTGCAACAGGGGGACGGGGGGGTGATATGTCCCCCCCACTTTATAATCTAAGGGGACCTCCTATGTATTGGTCCCCCCCCCCACTTTTACCACCAAATTTATTTTGATTGGTTGGTCCCCCCCCTACATACACACCATCGTTTCAGAGCCCCTAGTGTTGATGTTACTTCACTAACGGAGTCTTCGAATAATATCGAAACCCTTAAATTAGAAATTATTTTATATTACGAAATTAATTTATCATCGAAATTAATACATTAATAGTAAATGTAAGTAAAACCAAAACACTTTTCTGTTTTAAACCCCTATAAATAAATTATTTAATTATTTTATTAATAATAATAAAATAGTTAAATCGTAAATACGGACGCATTTTTGGTAGTTTATAAAGATTGTGAATTAAATTAAAATATCATATAAACAAATTAAAATATAAAATAAAAACAGCGTATCCTCGGGATACTATTCTCGCATCCGATACACTATATTTACTGCGGTATAACTCTTTATTTATTTCACATTTGTATTATTGCACTGACACATGAAGCAATAATTACACAAAAACCCCTTAATAAACGATAATAAGCATTTAATAATATTACTAGTAGATAATATTATATAATTTGATAAATTATTTTACATGCATAAGGTATCATTTAAAAAAATAATAATAATTTCACACATATTTTAAGAGATTATGATATTCCAAAAATATGTTTACCCAGAGTAATAATGGAAGATATATGAATATATATATATATATATATATATATATATATATACATAAATGGGATAAATAATTAAGAGATAAAAATATAAAATATTAACAAAATTAAAATTATAAATAATTAAAAAAACAAAAAATTACATTTTTATTTTATTTTTTTTGTTTATTTTCAATTTTTAAAACTGTTTTGATCAATCTCTTAATTTAATCACACATATATAGTGTTATTTAAATCACATGACCATAATGGATGGAATCCATTACAAATTGTATCGATATATTTGTTGGTAGCCGATAAAAATAAATAGAATAAAAAAAATGTACTTCGTTCAATAAATGACTATTCAATTCAATATATATATATATATATATATATATATATATGTATATGTATATATTTACATATGTATGTATATAAATTACTGAGTACGAGTGCAGGAACGAGAATATGTAGTACTAAAGTCGTCGTGTATTTATACAAGAGGTGGAGGTCTAAGTAAATATTGATTTTATGATAAATTAATTCAGCCGATTTATTTACGATACAGCGTAACGGGGTAAATATTAAATTCCAATTAATCACTGATAATAGACGACCACGTATGTGTCCAGAGTTCAACGATACTGAGGTGTACAATTCACATGTGAATGTACACTGTACATTGCAGATATGAATGTACAGTATATACAGTGTACACTATATGATATATATATATATATATATATTTGAATGTACACAATGTATAATGAAGATGTTAGTGTACATCGTACACTGTACAATGTAGAACATGTAAACGTAAAGCAGCCGTTGACACATAACAACTCGTTCATGCGTGACATGCTAAACATACTACATAAGTAAACATCTCCGATACAGTGAAAAGTGCACAAAGGCAAGTATAATTATTAATAAACTTCGCATAATATCAATTAGTTCTATATAAATAAATATTCTACAACCGGGTGGATAATAATCAGTATGCATTGATTAGGGAAAAACGGGACACTACTTAAACGTATAATAAAACACACCTATAAACATACGTATAAAGGCCAGCTACATACACATGTATACTATACACACACACCTATAAACATATTCATCCAAAATAAAATCCAGCAGGATGATAATGACTGGTCACTGTATACGGCATCCGGAACTATCAATACACCCGCTCATTTTATGGAAACCCGCACAAGGCAAAGCTAACAGAGGTCGCCGACGATTGAACTATGTTGATGTGTTAAAATAGGACACTGGTCTCCTAGAGAAGGAAGAGATAAGAACCAGCATGCTCGATAGAGATATCTGGCGGGAGTTGACTCGTACTGATGCTCGAGTAGACGATCAAGATCATCCTCGAAATCAAGCAAGTAAGCATAAACATATGTATAAATGTCAGCTACATACAAATATACTATACACACACCTATAAACATATGGATAAAGGCCAGCTACATACAAATATACTATACACACACCTATAAACATATGGATAAAGGCCAGCTACATACAAATATACTATACACACACCTATAAACATATGTATAAAGGCCAGCTACATACATGTATACTATACACACACCTATAAACATATGTATAAAGGCCAGCTACATACATGTATACTATACACACACACACACCTATATGTCAATATGTATAAAGGCACATTATTTAGATATATAACACCCTAGCTATACACATACAAAGGGACAGTACCACTGTAGTATGTAATACTATACCTATACCTATACACATAGATCACATGAATACTAATACACACTAGGGGTGCTGCAACAGGGGATGGGGGGAGGGGGTATGTCCCCCCCACTATAAAATCTAGGGGGACCTCTTATGTATTGGTCCCCCCCCCCCACTTTTACCACACAATTTATTTTGATTGGTTGGTCCCTCCTACATACAAATCGTTCCAGTGCCCCTAATAATAACTGACCGCAATAACTAATAATATACTTAACACTGCCTGAGAACTCGCACTCATTACTATGTAAACGAACACACACATACACACAGATGTGTACGGTGATGTTGATACTGCAGAGTTAGCTTGCCGTGTAATGCCTAGTCTGCTGCGCGTGCATGTCCAGTGTATAGCATGTGTATTCCGAGGCCTTTGGTATTATTTGTTATATCATATATTATAGTAGACTAATTTTCTAGAAAAATGTCAAATACCAAATTTATTTACGGAGAAAAGATCAGTTTCCTGATATGGTGATAGCTTCTTAATACACTACTTCATTAACTGGCCAGAGATAGTATATATTCCATATTATATTACCTTAAGGGTATACCTTAATTATAAATTATAATTATCTCGATAAGCTCTGTTTCTATAATTACCCTGATGTAAAAACCTAAATCTGATAATAATAATGCCCAATTTTATTTACAGTAACAGTATACAATACTATTACATTATATGCAACTATGGTTTTAGATTTTACATTTATTTTACTCATTACATTAAAGTTATAGAAAAGTACATTTGTATCTAGGTGGTCAGTATTATGAAAATAATGTAATGTAGGACCTATGTATATTTCCTTACTTTTATACATAATATTATTTATTTATTATAAATTAGTAGATGTATTTGAATAGATTGTTTTTCATATACAATAGAAAACAAAATAATTATATTAGGAATTTGCCTATACTTTCAAATCCTTAAAAAAGGCTCTATACTATCTATATACACTACACAGTAATAGTTGTCTCACAATAACGTAACTGTACCATGACCCACTATTACGTAATAACTATACTACGTGTGTGTGTACGGCAGACAATCTTAGCAAGTTAATATTCATAAACTTGGTTACCGTAAAGGTTAGTTAGTAACGCAGAGATAGAGAGAAAGGTTTCTCTCTAACTCTGTGGTTAGTAACGTCTAGGACGTGTCCTTGGTAACATATTGATTATCACGTGACAATCATTCAACTAGTCACGTGTCCACGTGGAGGAGTTCACTTAGGAGAGAGAAGAGAACATATATCCTTTACTAATACATAACGATATCGGACTAATGATTAATTCATTTGAATTATAATTACAATTATTTATCCACTATATATATATATATATATATATGTATGTGTATGTATGAATACCTATAGTTATCTATAGTCACTAAATTGAAACCTATATTTGATGTATTTTCCGATGAACGAGAACCTAGACGACACGGGAGAAAAGCGCGGCGACATCAGATCGTTGATATATTTAGCTATGACGTCATTCGGAGATAGAGATTTCGCCGGTACGTTGCGTAAGTCCATCGTAGTGGTGTTCAGATGGAGACTGCGACAGATGCTGCGTCTCTGTCTCTCTCTAGAGCGGAGAGATGAGTGAACGAGACGAGATGCTAGCGAGGGGGGATGACCACGTCCGTATAAACACACACACACATACACACCCGCACGGGTACGGACGCAGTCACTAGCCGGGTTTGGCGTCCACCAATCGGATAGCGAGCCGCCGCCGACGACGACGCCCGCCTCGACGTTACGTAATCGAGCGACGCCCGCGATCGTCGCTCGACCGAGGCGGCGCGCCGCGGCGTTAAGTATTGTCGATTTCTTTTCGATCGCGCCTAGAGAACTCCGTTCGCGTTTATTAATTACGGATACTATGTGTGTGCTTGTGTGTGCTTGTGTGTGTGTGTGTGTACGGTGATGCCTTAATTAAGCCACGCCCCTAATTAGCCTACAATGTATGTCACACATTGTTACGTTACGTTACATAAGATCGTGTATACGAATAACGACTCCTACCTAGAATATCGCGCTATGAATAGGTATTTGCAAAGTATTCATTACATTTAACACGCGAATAACGAACTATTGCGAAATATATATAAACATGTGTGTGTTTGTATATTAGTATATATGATGCATGTGAATGAGTTCGTCTGTGTTTGTGTGTATGTGTGTGTGTGTGTGAGAGAGTGTGTGTATAACCTTTAGAATTATTTACAATTGCGGAGATTAAATATATCATTATATCATAATACAAATTTCAGAAAGAAAACACATGCTTAATTGGCCCATACCTACATGTGTCCCAATGTGTATCCCCAATCCCCAATGTATCACGGTAAAGGATTAGTATCAATGTAGTGTAGCAATTACTACTATACGTATTGTTACCTAATGAGTAGACAATCACATAGCCTTAGTAGGTTAGTAAATATATTTACTTAGTAAAATTTTATAATCCGTATTCGATAGTTAATTATTATCTAATTAATTAATGCGCGATTGAATACCTATTAGTTAAATAACATTAGTTAAATAATCACCTATATATAATAAGCAGAGTTTAGGCAGTAGTCTGATGAGCGTAAAATCAAAGCTTATAATTCACCCAATGTGATTATACGTAAAGTGAATATACGTTCGTAAGTTCATAAGACTAGGATGACTACATATGACTTACACAGTTGACCTACATACAACAATTACACAATTGTTAGATAAATAAGAAAATGAAATAGATGATAAGTATAGGCGCTTACTTATAGGCGCTAAGTTAGTTAACGAAGGATGTCAAGGAAGTATAGGAATTGGTGGACAGGGTGGATAAATCAAGACCTCCTTTAACCGAGGTTATAGGAGGTCTTGGATAAATAGAGATAGGCGAGGATACTAAGAAAATATATAAGAAAATACACGTTTCCGGAATTTAAGGAATGGTAGGGGAATACAAATAAGAGAACTTCGATAATTAGAGCGGAGGATATCAGTAGAAGAGTGTGGGATGAGTAGGCTAAATTACCTAAGTAACAAATCTATAGAAGGATGTGGAGGAATGAATTGAGTTGCGAGTCCGCGGAGAGATAATTCTAAATAGGTGAACAAGTGGGCACTTACGGGATGGTCACTAAAGGAGAACCAGTTGCAGAGTAAATGGAAAGATCACTATCGTTGAATTTTTACAGCATAGAAAATTGTATAATTCTATCCGGGGGGGAAAAGAGGAAGCAGTGAGGTGATAACAAAAGGGAAAATGGTAATCAATACTATAAATGACTAATACATTTACAAGGAAAGCAATAAGTTAAAGCGTTAAATCGTTTAAATCGTTTAACTAATTGAAATTGGATATAGCCATATCGCATACGTATATATCATACGATCTATGAATTATATGTCGTATTTTCTACATTACACCCGCATCTTCTGGAATATACGAGAACACGACGAGGGGAGTGAATTCGCTCCGACACGAACGTTTCTCAGTATACAGGATACATACCTACACTGCCCTCCACTCGAATGCACGCTAGGTGGCGCGCCGTATAGGTATTCACAGGACACGCTGATTAATTATCACGTCAGGCAATCAGTTAATTAACCCGCTAATTAACCTGCTAATTAACGTGTTTATAACACGTCTAAGGAAAGCGCATAACATATTTCATTAATACAACACAGTATGTTGTTGAACATACACGTATAAATATACATATATATTAAAACATATATATTGCACGTATAGGCACACACTATTAGTATATATATATATATATATATATATATATAATATATATTATATATATATATATATATATACGATACTCATTGACTTGTATAACCAATATAAATTAATGATAATACCATAGATTTCCTATAATTTTATGGTTATAATCAAACAGTAATAACCTCATAATAGCAACATAATAGCATATATGATAGCCTCAAATGTTTACATTGTGCTATTATGCTGCTATTATGTTGCCATTAAATGTATATTATGCTGATATTAAGTTGTCATTCTATTATGCTGATATTATATTGCCATTTAATGTATATTATGCTATTACTATGCTGCTATTAATTTTAAAAGTATAGTATTATAATTATGCTGCTATTATGTTGCTATTATTAGAATAGCAACATGATACCAGCATAATATACTTTTAAAATTAATAGCAGCATAATAATATCATAATAGACTTTAAATGGTAACATAATAACAGCATAATATACATTTAATGGCAACATTATAGCAGCATAATAGCAACATATTAATATTTGAGGATATTAAATATGCTATTATGTTACTATTATGAGGCTATTACTGTTATCTGGAAGGAATTGTAATACCCATCTCATTATTACGAATTTTTATGACAAATATAAATATATAATACACCTACGGATTTTTAATATTTACATAGATATTTAATTGTATATTTAGTGTGATATTTCATAAAAATGTTTATATATATCATAGATTTAGTGCTAATCTAAATATATGATGGATATTTACAATACCCCCTACTACCTGAGGTTATAGAATGTATTGATATTTATCCCGACTTATCCGACATTTGAATTACAAATCATTTGAAAGGATTTGAATTTCATTCAGATTCAAATGTCTATGTTATTTAATATATATTTATATTTTTATTTCTATTATTATTGTAATATTTTTAAATTCAAAACTTCAAAATTATTCAAAATTTAAGATATATATAGTATTGTTCATAAATTATAAAAAATAACTATCTTATTAATCATACATGTTTTATTTAATTAATCAGCATAGTAATATATCGGATATTTATAATAAATAAACTTAAATAAAAAATATATAACGAAAATGTAATAATTATATATATTTAAAATCGTGTTATTCAAATAAATGTTACATATTTAATAATATTAAATTTTAATATAATATAATAATATATAATATACTATTATCAATTAGATAATATAACCAGGTATTATAGTTACACAATATTGTTATTTTCTATACTCATTTTCACGTATTAGATCTCATTTAGTTGTATATTTTACAATTTATAGATAACTTAAATTTGACTTAATTTAAGTTACTTTGTTACAAAGTTTGTTTAACAACATTTATTTCAATTCATTTAAACCCATTTTATATAATATAATATAATAATATTTATACACGAATATATTATATTATAATATATAAATATACAATTATTATTTGATAATATTATATGCATCTAACATCATGACACCAATGTTAAACATGTGAAAAATACAAAATCATTAGATAAAACAATACTTTTAAATTGATAATTAATATAGTTGTGTATTTATTATAATTATTACAATAAAATTATAATTTTAAATCTAAATTATAAAATAAAATTTCGATCTCATATTTAATTTCTTTGAATATATTATAGAATATGATTATCATTAGAAATAATTTGTTAAATAATTACAATAGAATTGCTATAAAATCATATCCAATTAATCGACGTTTCATAAATGATAAACGATTTAACGCTATCGGTATACAAATGTTAAGCGAAAAGTTGCACAAGCAAATATTCGGAGAGAAGAGCACAAAAAGAAATCCGAAATTAGAACAAATTGAGCATCATCTTAGACAGCATTCTTTGTGGAATAAAGATATCACAGAATCAAAAGATGTAGATTTTAAACTACCGACACTTTTTGGAAATAATATCGATGAACATTTTAGAATTATTGCAAATAAGCAGATTGAACCTTATATTCTACAAGCTCAAGTTAGAATTTCAATTAATTATATGTATTTATATCTGGATAGACCAGTTACTTTTCTTATTAATCATATATAAACTATCCTGATATAACATATTATTGTAATAGTTTTTGTTCCCATAATTAAGAAAGTACATGTATATATATACATTATGTATAATACATATCATATGTATATGTATATGTATATGTATAATACATATACTATAATTTTAAACAAAGTATTATACATCATATTTTAATAGACAGTAATATTTTTAATCACAAACTTATCATACAAATATTTATATAAATAGACATAACTACATCTATTATCAAATTAGTTCACGGACATTAGTTTGCTAGGTTTGTGTACACTTGTATACTAATTAAGATACTAATATAATACTAATACTGATACTAATATAATACTAATTAAGATACTAATATAATACTAATTAAGATACTAATATAATACTAATTAAGATACTAATATAATACTAATACTGATACTAATATAATACTAATACTGATACTAATATAATACTAATACTGATACTAATATAATACTAATACTGATACTAAAATAATACTAATACAGATACTAATATAATACTAATACAGATACTAATATAATACTAATACAGATACTAATATAATACTAATTAAGATACTAATATAATACTAATACTGATACTAATATAATACTAATTAAGATACTAATATAATACTAATTATGATACTAATATAATACTAATACTGATACTAATATAATACTAATACTGATACTAATATAATACTAATACTGATACTAATATAATACTAATACTGATACTAATATAATACTAATACAGATACTAATATAATACTAATACAGATACTAATATAATACTAATACAGATACTAATATAATACTAATTAAGATACTAATATAATACTAATTAAGATACTAATATAATACTAATACTGATACTAATATAATACTAATACTGATACTAATATAATACTAATACAGATACTAATATAATACTAATACTGATACTAATATAATACTAATACTGATACTAATATGATACTAATACTGATACTAATATAATACTAATACAGATACTACTGGATATGAAGTGTCCCCCTAGACCAAATGAATGGAAATTTCAAACCGGTTGGACAAAATACGACAGCAAAAATGGAAAATGTTATAAGGTTTCATTGTTCAACTAGAATAGCGTACAATAGGTAGATAAGTATTTATTCTAAATATATATGTGATATTAATATAATTTTAATTAAAGGAAATTTTAATATATATATATACAATTTTGTTGAATTTTATCAACATTATTAATTTTATATCTATGTGATATATTATTTGTATATCCCTGTATCTTTAATTAATTGTTTATAATAATCATTAGAATTATTTATATGTATGTCAATGTATTAATTTCTTTAATATCAATAAATAAATATTGCATTCTTTTATGTTTAGTTTATTATATTTATATTTTGATTGTAGAATGTTATTTTTCAATTCTTATTTTGTGATAAATTTTATAAAATAAAATATATAAATAATAATATATATTTATATAAACATGTAATAATTACTTAATATAAAAAGTGTTTCTAAATTCAGTATAAAAGCTAATATAGAAAATTCTACTCTGAATACATATTACCACTTTTATTTATTTTTAGAATCACTAGCACCACTGCCACTACCATCACAACCACCACCACCACCACACACCTAACACCATCACCGCTATCCTCCATGTCTATAACAACGACCTTGAGACAGGTTCCGTGTCCCGATGCTAAAGCGATGGTGTTCGATGTCGAGGTTCTAGTTCCTGAAGGTCAATTCCCCATAATGGCTACAGCTGTTGCAGAGGATGCATGGTAGTATTGCTTTACATGCTCTCGTTGAACCCATATATTGAACCCAGAGTATATCTAATACGGTGTATATATTGAACCCAGAGTACATCTTGAATGTACACACTATTTCAATACTATATACAAATATTGTTGCATAATTCATAGAGTTACACATCACCCATGCAAATTAACATTGAAATATTGTAAATATATAAATATGGCTTTTACTATATTAATATTTTATATATCGTCATATAATTTTATATATATATATTTATATATATATATATATATATATATATATATATATATATATATATATATATATATATATATATAAATATACATATATATATACATATATTCTACATTAATTATAATGACAGATATATGAATAATTTTCTAGGAAATTGTATTGTTAATAACAATATAAGTGGCATCTCGCAGTAAATGCCGATATAGGTCACTGCGTATCTATATAGAGGTCACTGCGTATCTATATAGAGGTCACCACGTATCTCTATAGAGGTCACCACGTATCTCTATAGAGGTCACCACGTATCTCTAGAGGTCACCACGTATCTCTATAGAGGTCACCACGTATCTCTATAGAGGTCACCGCGTATCTCTATAGAGGTCACCACGTATCTCTATAGAGGTCACCGCGTATCTCTATAGAGGTCACCACATATCTCTATAGAGGTCACCACGTATCTCTATAGAGGTCACCACGTATCTCTATAGAGGTCACCGCGTATCTCTATAGAGGTCACCACGTATCTCTATAGAGGTCACCACTTATCTCTATAGAGGTCACCGTGTATCTCTATAGAGGTCACCACGTATCTCTATAGAGGTCACCACCTATCTATACATAGATAGAGATCTCTACACATGTGTCTATAGACAGCTTGACCCGTACAGGTATTCGTGGTGTAGCGAGCGTCTGGTGAAGAAGACGTTCCGATGGAGGGACCAGGTACCCGCCCTAAAGGACATGATACCTATGGAGAACGCGGCGCGAGACGGCACCCGAGAGAAGTTTCCGGAACGTCTCGTCGTAGGACATAACGTTTCGTTCGATCGCACCTTCGTCAGGGAGCAGTACTTCATTAAGGTGCGCGCAGTATCTTTAGCTAGACCGCGATGAGTTCAGAGGTCATACGTCTATTATCATTGTTAATGATTCATTATCATGGTTACGCTATGTAGTGATTCATAATTATTCATTATTAAGTTCGTTTACTTTTCA
>OZ025239.1:104684297-104709911 GCA_964019155.1 Osedax fenrisi
TCTCTCTCTTATATGTACGTATTAGTTAATATTTGCATTAAATTCACACGGGGCAGATCCCCAACTAGTAATAGATAATGCAACGTATGTGCCTGATTTCAATGTAAATTAATATGATGATACTTAATAAACTAAGATAATCTTATATAATTTCAATATAATATAGTTTTAATTTACATTTTTAAATTTGAAAATATGTTAAGTATAATTTTTACAAACTATTACACACTACAAGCACATACTCACATACACACATACATATACCCACCACGCTCGTACACTTCACCCCCACCCCGCACCCCTAGATGGTACGTAGACCTATGCCCGAAGACGAACACCGACCCCATCACCGGCACCACTACAAAGGGGTTAACGCGCCAACCCTCGCTGATAAGCACCCTACGTCGAGTTACCCCCAAACTACTACGACTCGCCTGGGAACGGTTCCCCCTGTATTACGACGCCCGGAAATACGGCTCCATCGGGTGGGGTTATCTGGTGCCCGGTCGTCCCGTGGTAGGTTCGTGTCGAGCGCTAAGTGCGCGCGTACTTAGTACTTTATTACGTTATCCTGATGTGATTTGTTTATGTATGATATATATATATATATTAGAATTCGTGTCGGTTTTATGCTGATATTCAACTTATTCTTTTAAAATAAATTCTTTATAACTGTTATAAATCGTGAATATTTAAAATCTGTTATTATTCTTCAATCTGTACACATTTAATTGATTAATAGAAGAAATTAGAATTAAATTTTTTTTAATCTCTTTAAATTTATCTGCGAATAAAACTCGGTGAGAAATAAATTAGAAAAATTAGTTATTTGATTATTATAATTATTTTAATTTAAAAAAAAATCCAAATGTAATTAACTAAGTATACTAAGTTATTATAAATGTAAAGAAATACAATGAATAAATTAGAATTCTACGTAATTCTACATTAGGATGAAGTGAATTTTGAAATGGTTATGGCGAGTTGGTTATGTCTCGCGATAGTGATTTGAGGTTATATGTGAATTTAGTGATATTATTGGACTCCACAAATATCACTAATGCGAGACATAATCAGCTCTCCATAACCATTTCAAAATTCACTCCACCCTATTCTACATGTATCTTTAATATAATATAATAAATTAAATATTTATTAAAATATCTAATATAATTCAACTTAATAACAAAATAAAATATTGGTATCAAAATATCCAAGTTTTTCTAGAACAGTTTATTTATGAAAGTTTATGACATAATACCTTAATATTATTGTTCTTACCCGAATGATAGGTTTCCATTATTTGATCACCCTTATCTCCTTTATACACCCTATCATCATTACTCCTTTATCTGATAGATTACCCATATTTTAATATAAACATTTTCATTTGTGATTGTTTATCTATATTTTTAGGAGCCGTTCTTTTAATTACTCGTTTTAAATCGTTTTAAATATTATTACGTTTCGATAATTAACCTGTATAACGAATTGCTCATCTAGAACACAGCGACGAGGAAAGCGTACAATCGATAGAGGATCAGTTGGAGCTGCAGGCTAAGGAGTGCGGTATAGATGAAGAACCAGTCATGGAGTACGATTACGCCCCAGTCTTCCCTACTAAGTTAGCGTCACGCATCCGCTCATCGACTTCTATTCGGCGCAGTTGGGGGCGTGTCTTAATCGTACTCGATGACATGGTGAGTCATTGTACGATTACGCATGACTCATATCATTACAGATTGATATGTTATCACTGTTATCATCACTGTTATCATCAGATGTAGGCGTCATACTTATAGTTTGAGAATGGCGTTCGCTATTATATTATTATGTCTAATAAATCATCATCATCATCATCATCATCATCATCATCATCATCATCATCATCATCATAGTACGCAGAGTGATTAAGCTATATTGAGATCACTAGCGTCAATAGATCACCGTTCCACCACCGTCGCACAGAGTCCTACACGAACATTTCCACTCCGACCTGTCGGAGGTCGCCGAAGCACGCGGCCTTGACCCCGATGTCGCCCTCGATGAACTCTACGCAGCAGTGGAGAAGAGTTCGGGAGGCGGGGAAGAACAGAGCAGATTGTGGAAAGAGATCAAATCTATGGAGGCTAAAGTTAAGAAGAATGCAAACAAAAGCAAAGTAGTATGATAAATTTACATATATATATATATATATATATATATGTATGTGTATATGATGATGATACTTATAAAATATATACATAAATAAGAATCAATTGTGCAATCGGAGTAATGTAAAGTGTAAAGTCATTATATTTCTGTATTCTCTTCCCCGCATTATCTATTGCGATAGAGTGTGTAGCCAACGATGACATTGACCAGTGACCTCTATAGATGTAGCTCTTTCGATTATCTGTCTAATTTATTATTGCTTATCTAAATAATAAATACACTATAGTATACCACGTCGTATACCCGATGTATTCAATAGTTCTACACCACTAGTTACACACACTACATTCTATATCTGTACACATTATTAACAAAAGATTAGGTTATTATTTTATGTATTTCAGGAGTTACGGCGCTTTTAGTAAATCATACATCTGCTATGTCCACCACGTAAACATTGAAAACTGGTGGCGCCTCCCCTTAAGGGGGTGATTACAACGCCGTTAACCTATGTTCTATGTTCTTTGTACAGCCCGACATAGCTAACAACGACAGTTTCCACAACGGCATAGGACCCTACTCCGCAGTCGACATACGAGGATGCTATTTCTTCAAACTTCCGCATAAAGTAAGGCACCCGATAGTAGCGCTATTATAGTAGTGTAAGCCAGTGATGTAAATGATGCAGATGTTTTTAATGCCGAGCCGAGACTTTGGTTATTGATGCCGAGCCGAGACTTTTATTTCGGAAAAAAAAATGAGCCCGAGCCGAGACTCTAGCTAAACGAGCCCGAGCCGAGTTGAGACTTTAGGTAACTGAGACTGAGACTGCATCGATGCTTTAGATTTGACTGGCATCATTTACATCACTAGTGTAGACATACCTATCTCTCATCGTAGTATGCGTTATAATGATGTCATCGTTGATGTAGGATTCATTCCGTAAGTAAAGTAGGCCACTCCTGTGTATGATGTTAGTGTATACAATAAGTGCAGCATTACTGCCTTCGTGGCTCAGGTGGCTAAGGCGTTAGACACACAAGCAGTAGTACGCGGGTTCGAGCCCCGTCCGGACCATTAAAATAGGTCTTAAAATATTATTTAGAAGTGATCTTATATATAATCATGTGTAAATAAAGTATCGGTTATGGTTAAAATCATGTATGCCTTAACATTAAAGCGGCTTCGAAGGGACATTAGAGCCATATATGGTTATAAGTGAAAACTTCATCTAAGTTCCTGGACGGGATGAAAGGACTCCACCAAATAACAGTAACAATATACTATAATAATTTTATAAATGTAAATATCATAATGTCGGCATAAAACCAATCAAAAAGTATTTCCAGCGCGAAACATCTCCAATAAAACATGAAAATAAAATAAAATCAAAAAATAATAATATAAATGCGACCTTACGGTAGTACTTCAGTGACCTTGACTACATCACAACGACCTCTATTACCAGGAAGGCAACGACAACAGCGTCGGTAACCCGCTTTCTAAAGATTTCATGCTGAAGATCGAAGCCGGAGTGTTGACCTCTAAAGCTGGAGAGGACGCGCAACGTGTCCTTGAACTTCGTAACACCTGCTCCTATTGGAACAATAACAAGTCACGACTATTGTTAGTGGGGCACCAATATGTCACGTAAGGGTATATTTATAGATATCAGTGACATATGTGTATATATATATATATTATATTTATACATATATATATATATAAATGACAACTATAAATATAGATGATTGATTATTATAAATTTATTTTTGAAATATTATTTAGTATACAAGGAAAATTTAATATAATAAATGATGTTATCTTATTTATTATATTCTCTCTTATATCAGTATCTTCTTTAGTGGACATTCACCTGCGGTATCTAAATAGCCTCAATAGCCTCGGTACTGACACCTGTCAATCTTCACCCCGACTCTCTTCATACCGATATAAACTCATAGGGCATTCACTATTGCGCAATAGTTACATAACAACGTGTTCGTCACCATTACTTCATCACGTACACACCTATATCAGTGTATAGACCAGCGTTACTGTGCGTGTGCTGTTAATGCTGACATCACCCTCACTCACAGCATACACATACGTACACACACACACACTCTCACTCACACTCTCACACACCCTCACACTCACACACACACACACCTACACAGATCTCAGATAGCGATGTCAGTGGATAAGAAGTATCTACCTAGTTGTATCACTAAGTTAGTCTTGCTTGCCCATGTGACTGCTATGTGTGTGTGTGTGAAATGCACTATGTAACACACATACACACATGCGAACACACACACACATACAAGTATAACTAACATATGACACACACATACACATATACACCTACACACACACACCCACACACATAAACATATACACAGCATATAAATCATCATATCAACCTCAAGCCTAAACACAATAACAATGTAACAACAATAATATAATACTATTATGCAATATAATGTTATGCAATAGATGTTTGAGCCACTTCACATAGAATACACTCAATAATATCACGTATGTATACCTCCTTATTACATACACCACCACCATTAATAGCCCCACACTCCTATCATCGCTAGCCCCATTATCCCATCGTTAACCCCACTACCCCCCGCCCCCCTATGCTACACAGGAACAACGACTATTCGTACGGTACTATTCTCCCCCGCGTCGTGGTATCCGGTACAGTCACCAGAAGAGCTGTTGAGCCCACCTGGATGACAGCTAGTAATGCCTACGTTAGTCGTAGTCCAGTTGTCTAGTTGTCTAGGTGTCTAGTTATCTGTTGTGTTATGTTTATCTAAGATAGTGTGATAATTTTGAAAAATTTGTAATTATTATTATTAAATATTATTTTTATTGTTGTTAATCACTTCTATTATTGGTGTTAATCACTTCTATTATTGGTGTTAATCACTTCTATTATTGTTGTTAATCGCTTCTATTATTGTTGTTAAGGGCAGGTCACAGTGTAGAAAACAATGCATTTTCATAAAAAAAAAAAAATATTATTCTATAAAACTACCATTTCACGGTCTTTAAAATAAAAAAATTTATAAACAAAATTTTATTTTTAAAATAAATTATTACATGTATAATGTATGATATGTCAAAATATCACATGTTAAAAACATAAATAAAGCATAAAAAAACATAATTTTATAACACTACCTATTTCTAATAAAATAATAATTAAAAAAATGGCGCAAAAATTACGGTTTACATATATTATAACACTGTTTTTCAGCGCCATCTGTTGGTTTCATTTTATAAATGCTAGTGATTGGCCGTTGGCTTTGTTCTATAATAATAAGATAGCGTCATTTCATTATTATTATTATTTGATATGGGTCGATTGACTAAACGACAAATTTCGAAGCGTAATCGAGATACAATCAAGGTTTATATTATATATAATATGTAACTATTATATAACTATATAAAATTATCATATATTATTTATAAAACGTCAGATAAATGTATTTTTTTGGAATATAATATCATAAAATATTTATAATATTTCAATTTGATTATATTGAAACAAAGCAATTAGATTTTATTATATTTATGCTAATCTAATTTTATATTATATATAATATATATATATTATATAACTATATAAAATTATCATATATTATTTATAAAACGTCAGATAAATGTGTTTTTTTGGAATATAATATCATAAAATATTTACAATATTTCAATTTTATAGATTTTACGGGTAGATGCGGTGGCTAGAGATTCTACAAGAGTGAAAGCCTATAAGAAGAAACAGGTGACAGACTCTAGGGAAGGGAGACGGGCAAGACAAAGAAGGCAAATTTCATCAAAGGATTATGGAAGTGGATTACTTTTATAATATCTAATAAAAAAAAATCAATCATAATTATAATAAAATTTATTTTTTGTATATTTGTATTCTTTCATATGCAACTATAATATATAATAATAATAATTTATATAGATGCAATTTATTTCAAAAGCATGACAAATTATACAAGTTATATAAATATAATATAAAAATTGTAAGAATTAGCTAAACTAACTTTTACCATAATAATAAATGTCAAAAAGCAGATAAATAATATAGTCAATCTTTAAAATTAATTATCTCAGAATGTAAGTTTTTTTTATGAACATTTCTATTTATCAATGAATAATTGACTAAACTTGTTCAAATTTTCAAAGTATGTTTAGTATTATATGTATATTGTAGCTATAGAAAATATTTGTGATTAGATGTAGAGTTTATAAATAATTGATAATTAAATTGTTTAAATAAATATTTTATTTTTAAACAAATTTTATTTTTTTAAAATGTTGATATTTTCAAAACTATTATTCTAATCATTTAGAATTCCTATAGAACAATTAAAACAATATATCTTAATGTTATGCAATTTAAATAATGTGAAAATCTTAATTATTTCTTGAGTTTTTGAATTTTCAACAACAAAAAAAGTCCTATCTAATTACATTGAAATCTAAAGACTGTGAACCCCCTAATAAGTAATTTAGTATCTGTGAAAAAATGGTATCCAAAAACGATCCATAAATCACATAAAAACATGTTTTTATCACCATTCTCTATCTAAAAAAATATTTAAGTAATTAAATTGTAATATTATATCAAGCCTAACTGACATATATCATTTTATTATGTTTTATAGCTAATATATTGCCGATTTTCAAAAAATAAATAGGATTTGTTTACATTATTTATTTTTATAATTTCTTTGTTACTTAGTGTTTACTCACATGAGTATTATGAACCAATTAGATACATTCAAAGAGATGCTATCTTTCAATTTTATATAATATATTACTAATATAATTATTTATAAATGTAAATGATATACAATTTAAATAGTGAATATAAAACCTTTTTATTATTCAAATAGTGAATATATATATTATGTGTACTTTAGAAATATATTACTATTATAATTATATATAAATGAATGATAAATGAGCCTACTAATTAAGGAATAATTATTACAAATATATAAATAATTATTTGGTATGAAACTTCAAATGCGATTTATTAGATGATCAATATTAATGCTAGGTGTGTACGCATTAGAGAGGCTACAGAAAAAACTATTGCAGCTTTTTTAATAATTGTTATTGTTATATAGAGAATATATTTATATGAATAATTGCAAAGAAGCATATTATAAAATTATTTATATAAGTTCATTTTATAATCAAAATAAATAAAAAAATAAAATTATTAGTTATATGTATACATATATATATATATAATATAGTATATATTGAAAATGTTATTCTTTACAAAGATGTATTTGTATAATATGAGCATGACAAAAAAAATTATCTCAATACACTGAATAGTTCTATTGTTAGCCTTATTTGCATATACCATGTATATGCCCATCTGTTACATGTGTTTTTGACTATTTGTGCGAAAACTGCGACCTCCACTTAATCGCTTCTATTAAAGTTGGACAATAATTACTCAGCAACTTAACTATATTAAGTTAAAAAACAATTAAAAAATAAATTAATAAAATAGATACACATTATTTGATTACTACTATTAGTAGATTATCATAGCATCTTTTTAAATATACTATTTAATTTTAATAAAAAATGATAAATATATTAAAATGTGCAATGTTATCAAAATATTCTTATTACATTTACTTATATAATATTAATAATTTGTATACTTAATCAACATATTTTCATAATACTTTGCCCTGGAGCAGAGAAAACGATTAGCTATTAATACGAGTCGTTTTATTGACAGAAAGATCGCGTGGGCAGCGAGCAGAAGGCGATGATCCAAGCCCCGCCCGGGTACCACTTTGTGGGGGCTGACGTCGACTCTCAAGAACTATGGATCGCTTCGTTGCTAGGCGATCAGGAGTTTGCAGGAGAACACGGTTTACGTGCTAACATGCATATCACGATGAACGTGTGGACACTTATTTATAATTTAAATTTATAAATTAACTTAATTTTAATTAATGGACATTCGATTAGCTGACATTATTCGTACATTTCTGAAATCTTTTTTCGTATAATAAATTTTAAATATATGAAATATTATATTTTAAATAATATTTAAATTATATTTCTACGTGAATATAAATAGTACAATTTGTAAAAATACACATTTTAAAACATAACTAAAAATAACTTATATATTAAAAAATAATACATTTTTAATTATATTTTATTGTAATATTAATAATTTGTAATATTACAAACAAAATATTGTAACATATATATATAAATAAATACATATATATATTAAAAAACTAATTTTTCTATATAAAATAAATTTGAACAGGCACTGGAATTGTCCTCATTACTTATTGTATAACATTGAATTATCGATTAATTTAAAAATCTATATATTCATAATCTATTTGTAATTATATTTACTAGGAATAATTATTGTTCATTGTTCATGAAAAATCACTTTATTTTTAAATAATGTATTTATTTTCTACATATATATGCTTATATTTAGTATAAATATATTTACTTAAAAAAAATTAAATGAACTTTATGTTATCGATAAAAATAAAAAATAATGAACAAATCAAAATTTAAAAGTTATAAAATTTTAAAAATAGTCTTTTTCCCTAACCGTTCACATGTAAAGCAAGCTAAGGTCTCGTGTCCCATATTAACATGTCTGTAGGTATATGTTGCGATCGTGAGCTTAGCTTTCACTCTCACACACACGCGCACATACACACACTCACATACACACAAGCACATACACACACACACATACACATACACACATACACACATAAGCACATATACACATATACACACGTATACACATATACACACGTATACACACCTATACACTCTAATACCACTACTACGCAAGGTTGCACCGCCTTCGGATGGATGACCTTGCAGGGGTCAAAGAGCACGGGCACCGACTTACACAGCAGAACCGCCGCCCTAGTGGGAATATCGCGCGATCAAGCCAAAGTAAGTATTACGTCATCCGAATAGGTTACGTAATGTTACGTCATCATTCACCCGCTTGACTCTTATTCTTTTTCTCCCTATATCAGTTTTCTACGGGTATTAATTGCGCCGATAGGAACGTAAAACCAATAACAATAGAAATACAAATGTGTAGAAATTTCAACAAAAGGTGTAATATAATGATCAATCGCTCGTATAATCCAATTTTATTTTTATTTTATTTCTCCGATTATTTCTTGTTTTTTGGTTCATTTCGTTTTGTCTTACTGTTATCACATTTATATATTTTGTTTATATATGTTATATAATAATATTATTTTTTTTTTTATATATAACCAGTAATTCAATAAACTTTTGATCTATCTATCATAATATAATGAAATATGTTTAATTACGTATTATCACGAGAGTGTGAATAACTATCTTCTCATCCCGTTATCTAATAACACTAAAGTAAGCTATGTTTAGGTTTTATACATCTTTTACAGAATTCTCTACTATCATTACTAGTGAGAATTCACACCCACATATAGAGCTTGATATCGGAACCGATGTTAAACAAGCGATATCCTTGAATATAAATGTCTGGTAATGTGAACGGCTATAGATATGATCCTATATTCATGCTGTTAAGTACGTGTAGATATTTTCAAACGTGTTCTACACTTGCGAGTATTATTGCCCGATATTATAAAATTGTAACTCTTTTCGAATGAATATATATTATTTTTTTAAATATATATTTATTATTTATTTAAAATTTTTAAATAAACACAACTGTAGAAAAATATATTTTTCCATAGTGTTTCGTAATTAACACATAAAATGAAAGTATTACTAATTAATATGTCTCCAACGAATAGGATTCATTTCAATGTAACGATATTATAATGTATTTAAAAAGTCTAATATTTACAAGATTTTAAGTAATGCGTAGACAATCTGAGATCTTTGTCGGCGACAGATTTTTGTTTAATGTTTTAAAATAAATTATTGTGAATCTCGATAGCGGTTGGTTAAATTAGGTCGCGTATCGGATTGAAATACTGTTGATCAGCGGCTTAATAATAAGAGACTAATAAGTTGTTAATATATGATATGTTGGTGTGAATCTTGCTCTGTCAGCACTTTATTATAATAATTGTAAACTTAACAAAAAGTTAAAGATTAGGGTGTTAGGCGATGATTTATAAAAATTATGATAAGATAATATATAATTAAGGGTATCCTTAGTATAAGCTAAACATAGCTTCTGGGTATCCCTCCGATTATTATAGCCGATATTCGGTAAATAAATTCATTCATTTATTCATTCAATATATATGATTTATCATATATTTTATAAAAATAATCAACCACGAAATAATTAAAAGCATTAAATCATTAAAGCACCCAGTTCGCAAATGAACGGTAACTATCATAGACACTTGTGTTTACGATGTATTATATCTACCCTAGAATCCCCCCCCATATCCCCTAACTACAGATATCCCCCCTATCCACCCCCCCTAACTACCCTCCCCCCCCCCGCAGATATTTAACTACTGGCGTATATACAGAATTCCCCATAACCCCTAACTACAGATACCCCTTATTAACCCCCCCTAACTACCCTCACCCCCCCCCCGCGTGCAGATATTTAACTACGGTCGTATATACGGAGCTGGTAAAGGGTTCGCCGAGCGTCTCCTGCTTCAGTTCAATCATCGTCTGAGCGCTACCGAAGCACGACACAAGGCTGATACCATGTACCTGGCTACTAAGGGCAAACGTACCCGGTTAGTGAGGAGTGTGTGTGGGGGTGTGTGTGGGGGTATATGTGTGTGTGGGGGCGGGGTTATATGTGTGGGTGGGGGTGTGTGTGTGGGGGGGTGGGGGTGTGTGTGGGGGTATATATGTAGGGGTGTTTTCGTTATACTAACGGGGTTGGTTGGTTTTTGGGTTGGATTTGGGTTTAGCTATATAGTTTGTAAGCCCCGACGTTGTTATGGTTATGTTCTCCTCGCCTATAGAATAGGTCAGCTGTCGTGTCCTCGATGCAGACACACACGACCTGCCTGTTGTTAGCCACCCCAAATTGACAAGTCGCCTTCGCTGTATTCCATAAGTGTATAATATTCAATAAGCCTTATCGTAACATCGTAGGGTGCCTATATCAGTTCATTGTTATGTATACAGAGAAATCGTATGTCGAGCTAATACCAACATTGTAATGTTAACTCTTTCGACGCACGCTCTCACTTCTCGTGTGATAATTTCTAAGTCTAAAGCCGTCGAGCGTAACATTGTTAAGATGTTGCGTACCAAAAGATACGGTCTGACTGATCAGTCTGATAACAGCCTGAATGGTATAGCCCCGATATCATCGGACATCAACATTGGGCAGTTTCGGTGCTGTGAATGGCCATAATTACTGACCGGGCAGGTGGACGCATGCCTCATGTGTGTGTTTATGTATAAATTAGCTATTATCTTGACTGTTTGACTTGCTTGATATCTAGTAAATGTTTTAAAACGAATAATTTAAAGCATCAGATATCGGATATTCTGATATTTTGTTATGGTGTTAAAGTAGCTTTAGATTAATAATCAAATTCTAGTTTTCGTATCAGTTTTACGATATTAATACCGAAGCACATTAATTAATAGTTAGTTTACTAAACACGGTCACATTAATACCACGCTTGAACTCTGACCCATGTTGACCCCTACAGGAAGTGCGAGATCGAAGACGGAACCGGACAGATGATGTCTGCCTGGTCTGGAGGAAGGTATTACATCATCATTACATCATCATCATTACATCATCATTACATCATCATCATTACATCATCATCATCATTACATCACCATCATTACATCATCATTACAGCATCATTACATCATCATCATTACGTCATCATCATCATTACATCATCATTACATCACCATCATTACATTCAATCATTACATCATCATCATTACATCATCATCATTACGTCATCATCATCATTACATCATCATTACATCATCATTACATCACCATCATTACATTCAATCATTACATCATCATTACATCATCATCATTACATCATCATCATTACATCATCATTGCATCATCATTACACCATCATCATTACATCATCATTACATCATCATCATTACATCATCATCATCATTGCATCATCATTACATCATCATTACGTCATAATCATTACATCATCACTTCTATCCGTTACTGTGTTTAATGTTAACCCCATGTGAAACGTGTATAACTTACTTACTCCATCGATTGTACACGCAATGTATTCTACATCACAATAACATACATTGTACATAGCATACTAGCGTAGCTAATGATAGCTAATCACATGCATCTATTCGAGATAGATCTTGTATCATTCCCGTTCATATTAATATATATTTTAGTTTTGTTTGATTTCTCATTTCTTAACCTCTCATTTGTTAACCTCTACTCGTTGACCTCTACCCGTTGACCTCCTCCAGTGAATCGTACATGTTCAATCGTCTCGAGAAGGTGGCGAGGTCTAGTGTTCCCAGAACCCCGGTGCTGTCCGCTACGATAAGTAGGGCTCTGGAGCCCCGTAATGTCAGTAACGATGTTAGTCACTATCCCTCTCCTGCTACTTCCCTCTTATTTAAGTCCTTCGAACGCCATCGTATCAGTAATGGCAGTAGTATGGATATATTAATATCATCAAGCCTATGCTTATTGAGTATGTAATAAACCTTATATCTATTATAAATAAAAAAATAACGATTATATACAAACATTTTATCCTTAATTAAACCTTCTCTCAATGTAAAAACAGTATCTAATTCATTTAGTATACACAAGGACAAGATATCTGATCTGTATATTGATGTTATGTCCTTGACACGGCATTATTTTAGATCTAAATCATATCTAATTTAAATTATAATAGACAGGCGATAGTTAAAACAGAATTCACTAAATTAATGTATAAGTATTTTTAAATTTAAAACCTATTTTAATATCGTGAATCATCACACAAGTGTAATTCATTATGTAACCTATTGTATAATAATATAATATAATTTATTGAATATAGAAAATAGATATTCAAAATGACATAAAACAGGAGACAAAACTAATATTAAAAAATAAATAAATGTATTAACATTATTGATTTACACATATGCTGTATGCGCGTTCACTATGATGTAATCCACGCGCCATCGTTACGTAATCCTCGATGACGTCATTATACGCAGTTCATGACGAGTCGTATTAACTGGGTGGTGCAGAGTTCGGCCGTAGATTACCTTCACATCATGTTGGTGTGCATGAAGTGGCTGTTTCAAGAACTCAACATCGACGGCCGATTCTCCATCAGGTAAGCGCGTGTGACTCATATACGGGTGACTCGTGTACGGGTGACTCGTGTACGTGTGACTCATGCTATAATGCCCCGTGACTAGTGTAAAGATGAGTTATGACTCATCACTGACTGATCACCGATTGTAACGTACGGTTGAATCATCAGTACCTCATTCACTCACTACAAGTACTCCTGTTTCGATCCACCAGTATATGCATATAATATATATATATATATATTATCATTACTTCAGAATGTATATAATATAATTACTAATTCACCCCCCTCCCCCCCTTCACCACTACTACCACTACCCCCACCCTCCTACAACCAGTATACACGATGAAGTGAGATACTTGGTGAGATCCGAGGACAGATACAAAGCCGCCTATGCCCTACAGATAACTAACCTGCTCACGAGAAGTCTGTTCTCACACAACGTAGGCATCCACGACCTACCTCAGGTAAGCGTGACACGTGTCCTTCGTATGGGCGTTCGTCCTTCACGCTATACGACGGTGATGATGATGATGGTATAAGGTTTATTAAGCGCTAAAATAGGGTCATGTAGCGTCCCTTCGCTCGTGCGGGAAGAAAATAATAATAAGATAATAATTTAATAATAATATGTTAATGATATATGTTACATGCGTTAACCTGAAGCTAGTGTGTATTGTGTTGCATACACCACGGGTTATAGTCATAATGATCAGAATCATAGTTGTTCAGCTACTGTAGCTAGGTGTACAGTGTGAAGGTGATCTCTCTATTTCTCTCCCCTTCCTTCCCTCCCTCCCTCCCTCTTCCTCTCCCTCCTTCCAGCATTCCCTCCCTCCCTCCATCCCTCCCTCCCTCCCTCCCTCCCTGTAACCAGGTCACTCCCACTCTTGCAGAGCGTGGCATTCTTCAGCAGCGTCGACATCGACAAGTGTCTTCGTAAGGAGGCCGACCTTGACTGCGTGACCCCATCTAATCTGAGAGGACTCAAGGACAACTACGGCATCGAATTCGGTCAGTTTACTAGGCGCTAATATACTGCCCGGTATGGTGCTAGCTGGCTGGCTAATCGAAACCGTGATCATATTCAACTACTTTATATATATATGATAACGACAACAGAAATATTATATATTAATTTTGAAGCTCTTTAGGAGAACATATTATATAAATATAACTGTAAATTAACAACAACAACAATATTTAAATTCTTCTAATAAATATTATTATTATTATTATTATTATATTTATATATACATATTTGACATTTTATCCTATTGACATAATTGTATTAAGTGATAACTGATAAATTAATTAATAATTCCTTAATCGATATTCCTCAGGTGAATCTCTCGACATTTATGAAATTCTTAAAATAATGGATGACTCCAAGAAGTAGGCCTACAACATAGGCCCTACATCTCCTACATCTCCTATGTTATTGTTTACATCAACAACTCTATGTGATTGTTGCTTAACCTCCCATTATTATGATGATATTATGTTATTTGAAATTATTTTTTAAATAATTCACAGTATTATTTGTAATATTTATTTTATTTTCAATTAAGCAATAATAAAATTAATACATTTTATTTTATTAAATATTAATATATATATATATATATATAATAACCTGTTAACCTGTGCCGTCGAGTTTTATCCGACCCCTGGCGACATCGATGACAGCAGTTCTCCAACTCCTCCTACATCTTGAGGTTCGCATCATGCTGAAGATAGTTCCATAGCAGTTTTTCTTTATGCTATCCAGCCATCTTTGCCGTGGTCTCCCTCTGCTTCTATAACCCCCCATTTTTCCTACCATCACTTCATATTCCATTCCACCTACTATTATAACATGGCCAAAGTAACATAATGTTGCCTTGACTATCTTTGATGCAAGCGTCCATTCTGGTTTTATATTGTCAATAACCCACACATTTGTCTTTCTGTCAGTCCATGTTACTCTTAGCAGACGTCTCCAACACCATAACTCAAAAGCATCGATCATCTTTCTCTTAAGCTTTCTCATTGTCCAATATTCTGCTCAGTATAAGACTATAGGGAAAACTAAAGATTTTACAAGCCTAATCTCTGTTCTGAGGGTAATTCCTCTATATTTCCAAATTGTTGTTAGTCCCTCCATTGCAGATCTACCCATTGCTAGCCTTCTGCGTATTTTCCTTTCACAGAATCCATCCTTGGTTATTAGAGATCCTAGGAAAATAAAGTGAGATACTACTTCAATATGTTTGTCATCTACTAATCATTTCTCCTTAGTCTTCAGTCATCATTACTTTAGTTTTACCTACATTTAAATAAAGACCTGCCTTTTCACTAGCCAACTTTACTCTTTCCATAATTTCTATGAGATCGTTTTTAGTTTCAATGATCAGTGTAATGTCGTCAGCATATCTCAGGTTAGTAATCCTTCTACCATCAATACTGATTTCCCCATCACATTTTGTAATGCCTCTCACATCATGTTTTCTGCATATATGTTAAACAGTAAGGGGGATAAAATACATGTCTTACCCCTTACACCTATGTTTATATTATCAGTTTCACCGAACTCTGTTCTTATAGTAGCTTCTTGTTTTGTATAGAGCTTTCTCAGTATGTGGTATCAGTATCTCACTATTAGGTGAACTGGAACTCCCATTTCTTGGAGTATCACACATAGTCTCTCATGATCAGTCAAAAGCATTTTTATAGTCCAAGAAGCACATATATACATACCTGTTATGTTCTTTGGCTGTTTCCATCATCCACCGCAAATTAGCTATATGATATCTTGTTACTCTTCCTTTTCTAAAACATGCTTATTCAATAGGTAGTTCTGGGATAAGGAAATGTTTTAATCTTTTCTAAATAATTCGAAGGAATATCTTGCTAGCATGTGAGATCAGAGCAATAGTGTGATAGTTCCCACATTCTTTCTTATCTCCTTTCTTATATATCGGGAGATAAACAGATTTCTTCCAATCTTTTGGCCATTCCTTAGTCCTCCATATGTTAGAATTAATAGTATTTTTATAGATGCATCTCCAATTACTTTCAGAAACTCTATAGGTATACCATCACACCCAGATGATTTCCGATTTGATATATGCTTGAAAGCGTCCTTTACCTCTGTCTCTAGTATATTAGATTCATCTTCATATCTTGTTTCGGAGAAAGTATCAGTAATTTTAGGATATCTCCTATTAAGCTCTTCTGTGTATTGTTGCCATCTAATTTTAACTTCTTTTCTTCAGTAGCCGTCTTTCCGGAACTTAGATTCATAACTCCGCATTTAGCGGTATATGAATCAGTTATATTCTTTATTTCCCTATATAGTTATCTTGTTCTTCCCTTTTTATTGTTGTCTTCTATTTTTCTACATTGTTCTCTTAAATTTATCTCCTTATCATACCTTGCTTTTTTTTGAAATTCTGCATTAAGTTTTTTCTATTTCACGTTTTCCTTTTGTCTCTCTTCTCTCCTCCGCTATTTTTATTGTTTCTTCGGTTAACCATTTTGCAAATTTCCTCTTCTTTACTTTTGGTATCCATATCCATAAATCTTCAGGATTTTTGCAATCTACTTGTAGTATACTGAATATATTCTTTACTTCTATAGTCTATTTCGTATCAATGTTTTCTATATCATATTTTAGAGTAGTCTTATTTCTTTTGGTTTGTTTAAGATTTATCTTGACAATGGCTATTAACAAATTGTGATCTGTTCCATAGTCTGCTCCAGGGATAGTTGTTACTCTTTTTTATAGAGCTTTTACATCGACTTGTACATAAGATATAATCAATCTGGTTTCTAGTAATTTTATCAGGTGACTATACCAAGTATATAGTTTTCTTGCATGTTGTTTGAACATTGTATTCATAACAACAAGACTATTTCTACTACAGAAATCTACCATTGTATCACCTCTTTCATTTCTAATTACCAGACCAAAATTACCAGTTAATCCAGCTGTATTTACTTTGCCCACTTTAGCATTCCAATAGCCAGTGACATACATTATGTCACCTTTTGGAGTTATATCGATTGTTTTTTGTAGGGTATCGTAGAAATAATCCATATCCTCTTCATCTACTGTTGATGTGGGAGCGTATACTTGTATAAATGTGAAATTCGTAGGTTTACCTTGGATACGTGTTGTTATTATTCTGTCACTTATAGGATTGAATCCAAGAACACATTTTTTTTCTGTGCATATAAATGCCACCCCTTTTCTTTCAATGTTATCTTTTCCACTAAAATACACTGAATAATCATCAGCTTTTACTTGTCCTATCCCCTTCTACTTTGTCTCACTTATCCCCATTAAATATACCCCATTCCTTCCCATTATCCTTGTAATAATTTCTGTATTTCCATTATTCATTGTTCTGACATTCCATGTCGCTATACTTATATTTGTTTTAATTTGTAGGTAGCTATTATTATGTGTGTGTTTCAAGACGATTTTCTCAGAAACAATCCTTCCTTGCGGATTTAAGATAGCCTCGTCATCCTTACCGACTGTACTTACATGATAGTTTGGCTCATCCCCAGTAATATTTGAAAGGCTGTCCTACCTGGGGGGCTCATTATCTAGACTTATTGCATTTACTTCTATTTGTGCTGTAATGTTTGTTTTCGAGGGATTTGTAATGGAGTAGTTTCCCGTTGCTTTCTCCAGCGCAGTGTTGAAGCCGTGAATGGGGTTGCCAGAACGCCCTCGAGTAGATATGACGTTGCCGTTGTCCTTACTAGATCATTCGCTTCGTCCACTATTTCTATCGCTGCTGTTCGATAGAAAAGACTCTGTTTTATTTCTGTTACTATAAGAAATGTTAGACTAATTTTGTTAGAAGCCAGTCATACCCATATATTGTTTACTCGGCCAGTCGAGGTCGTTTACCAGGGTTAACAGCCGTTCTGTTCACGATAACTTTAAGGTAATTGCATCAATTGAGTACTGTATATGGACAGATGATTCTGGACAACCCATTTTCAATGTATATTGTATAGGGTTCGACTGTTCAGAAAACATTCATACTACCATACATAATACCCCAATAACTCCAATATATATATATATATATATATATATTTTAAAATATGTATATTTTAAATACTTTATATTGTTATACGTTAGTATATTGGGGGTAGGAGTTAATGGTGTGTAACCAACACATAATGTCTAGTGCTGCACTCTGTATCTAACAGAGTGGTAGACAGTACATTAACCTAATCTCTTGCATCGGCTCCTCGTGCCACCCCCTGGTAATCACTTCAGCAAGCGGACTAAGATGCAAGATAGATCTAGGAGAGGAGATAGGCGCCATCTAGATTATAAAGCCTACTGAAAAAAATCAATGACGTCTAATAACAACAATACCGGATCGGCCGATGCCCGGATAAACAACGACCGCGTTATCCATCGATAATATCCTTGATGGAAACGATACATCGACTACTGGATACTCAATAAGACTACCAAAAACAATTACTTCCATTGGAACTTGGAATGTAAGAACACTAAATAGAACTGGAAAAATTGAAGAGCTAACTAATGAACTAAGTAGATACAAATGGGATACTGTAGGTATTTCAGAAACTAGATTAAATGGTTGTGGAGAACTAACGACGAATGAAGCCATAAAATATATTATAGTGGACGAGAAAAAATCAAGAAGGTGTCAGATTTATAGTACGAAAGGAACTGATAAACGCAGTACTAAACTATACTACCATATCCAGCAGAGTAATTTCAATACGCTTGAAAGCAAGTCCAATTAACATCACGATAATACAAATATACGCTCCTACATCTATATATAATGATGAAGAAATTGAACAATTCTATGAAACTGTTGATAATACTATAAAAGAAGCACATACAAAATATATATTAATTGTGAAAGGTGATTTCAATGCAAAAATTGGAAGTGATGCAAATGAGGAATGGGCTGAATGCGCTGGGCGATTTGGAATAGGAGTAAGAAATGATAAAGGCCAAAGATTACTAGAATTTGCTGGAAAACACAGACTGGTAGCGGTGAATACATTATCCCCACATAAAAAGTCAAGGTGTAGTACAACATGGCACTCTCCTAATGGTGAAGTTCACAACCAACTAGATTATATCTTAACGCCACAACGTTTCAAGTCTAGTATCATTCGCACCAGCACAAGAACATATCCAGGTGCATACATCAATAGTGATCATGACCTTGTACTATGTGTTATATGTCTACACACATCTATGTATCATTATATATATATATATATATATATATATATATATATATCTACGTATTAATATAACCTATATATATATATATATATATATATATATATATATATATATATATATATATATACATATATAATGCATGTACATATATACGCCTATGTATCCTCGTTCAATATACATTGAACATAATAGTCGAAATGCAACCCGAGATATTATGTAATAGTATTCGGCATACCACAGACATGAAATCTACAAGCTTGTTGTTGCATGCCATAGACCGTGACACGGTTCAGAGCAGGAATGTCTCCGCCACATGGCTACCCATTGGCTGAGCTCTTCATTATAAGCCACGCCCCTATTCGTATATATATCAGACGATATGCCACGATATCGTTGTCTCCCTGACCTTGTATAACAGTATACTACACGCTATATCTATACTTGTATGAAAAATAAACATAAACTCTAGACCCCTTGATTCCTTACTTTTCGAAAGCTGCGGGATAAAAATATTAACTAACATATTCTATTATACACAGGTTAACATAACACTATGTAACATGAAACTCAAACTGAAGGTGAATAGAAAACTAAAGACCACACGAATACGATTCGATGTCAACAATCTAACAAATGGAAAGACTGCAGATAATTACAAATACGAATTGAAAAAACAACTTAAAGAGTTAGATATTCATAATTATGACCCTACCACATCTTATAAGAAAATTTAAGACATAATCATTGACTCAGCAACAAGAACTATAGGAAAATATAGAAGAAAAAAACAACCATTGATCCAAACGACATACTTGATCATTGCGATGAAAGACGATCTCTTAAAGCAGCTAAAAATAATATAGAACTTATTAGCAAATATAGAAAAGTCAATAATAAAATACGCAAAGACATGAAGACAGCAAAAGATCAGTAGATACAGATGCAGTGTAAATCAATAAATGAAGACATAACAAAAGAACATATGAAACTCTCAAAAGTCTCACAAAAACGCCAGCAAGAAGCACTTCGATAATAGATGATAAGAACGGACACCGACTTTGATGTGGTAATGCTTATTTCACTTATGTAATTCTACTAGTGCAGTTTTTCATTGAATCTAAACAATATGTTTGAGTTTACATACAATAATGTAGTTGCCATCTGTTCATCACGCCCCTATTAACTATTGTGAGTTGTTCATACAATACTCTTGTGTGTGTAGGCCCAACACTGTATGACATATACTGTAGGATAAATCAGCAAATAGCTCCTATATATAAACTAATGCATAGAAATAGGCTTCACGAAAAGAATCACAATTCATATTGAATAATTTTGTATGTTGTAACTTAGTATGATGAGTCAACATTGATGACTAATAATTACATCCGGTATCGCATGATAGGCTTTATTTACTATAATAAATAGAAATAGAATATTACTGTAAAATCGTTATAAATCAGAGGTCAAACTTATCGTCAGCTATGCACGAAGTTTCTCACGTATAGTTATTATCTATTCGGTAACATTTATAATTATAATAATAGTACCAATAGTGCCGTACATAGAGCTAGAGAGAAATGTTCTCTCTAGCTCTATGGTGCCGTATAACAATACTCCTATCGCTTACATTCAACTCTACGTGGTCCTCTCCATAAGTAATATGTAGGCATAAGCATGTACTTTATAGAATATATTTATAATTATTTATCAATAGTTATTTACTTTAGTACAAAATACCTGAATTGTACATGTACCATGTAACTGTTACTAAAACTTAACAAAAAATTGTTTGCAGTAAGGGATTAAAGGTAGATTCCTATGTTATTCTATCATTATCTACATTTAGTGAATGCACGACGTGCATTGCACGTCTTATATATGTAATATCACGAGATATATACAGGTATCTAATTATTGTTGTCTTTGGTAGTATTAAGTGCACCACGGTAACTACGGTTACAAATGTATACAAATATGTATGGAGATATTTAGAAGATTATTATATTTGTTATTAAACTTCTGCTCACAATAGTTACATAACACGTAGTAATGATCAAGCCGATATTATATCACAATTTTATTAAAAAGTATTCATATGTGTGTTACGCATGATCGATATCACTAACGAAGATGTTATCCGGTGTCAACATCCGGGGTGTGTTCAGAATAGGTGTGTTCGGTGCGTATAAAAGTGAAGTGTTCGTGTGTGTGTGCCCTACTATAGCATACTATACTAGTAGTAAGGCATACTATGTAGGGCAAGGAGGGATAGGTGGCGGTTGAAACATCGGTGTGTGCGTGTGTAGGTGTAGATATGACCCCTTGACTAACACACGTCGCCGCAACAACAACAATGGCTGATGTTACGTAATGTTGCGTCATCACAACAATATGATGAGTCACCTATCCTAGGGGCGACGAGAATAATCCGGTGGAAGAGTAGTTTTGTAGAACTCCGAATAGAATTAGTTTAGGGTATTGCACTGCTTCTACCTAATACGTAGTTACAATCGACATATATGTAAGGAACATACATCCAGAGTGGTAGTGAACTCTTTTGTTGAATCTAAATATATAAATACTAGGCCAAAGTACTTGGTTACTTTTTCGAACTATAAGAATATATGTACAGAAGAAATGATAATAATTGTAGTAGTAGTAGTAGCAGTAGTAGTAGCAGTAGTAGTAGTAGAGGTAGTAGTATCAGTAGTAGTAGTAGAGGCAGTAGTAGTAGTAGTAGTAGTAGTAGTAGTAGTAGTAGTAGTAGTAGTAGTAGTAGTAGTAGTAGTAGTAGTAGTAGTAGTAGTAGTAGTAGTAGTAGTAGTAGTAGTAGTAGTAGTAGTAGTAGTAGTAGTAGTAGTAGTAGTAGTAGTAGTAGTAGTAGTAGTAGTAGTAGTAGTAGTAGTAGTAGTAGTAGTAGTAGTAGTAGTAGTAGTAGTAGTAGTAGTAGTAGTAGTAGTAGTAGTAGTAGTAGTAGTAGTAGTAGTAGTAGTAGTAGTAGTAGTAGTAGTAGTAGTAGTAGTAGTAGTAGTAGTAGTAGTTGATATATAAATACTAGAGATATGTTTGAGATATAAATAGGGGACACTAGATTAATAAGGAAGAGTGGAGGGTGAGGGAAAGGGGAAGAGTGAGGGGAGAGCATAGTTGCACGACTTAGAGAGTATTTTACAGACTACGTTTTCATAAATAATAATAGTTTACGATTACGCAATAGTGTAATGATGTAATAGTGATGATGATGTAATAGTGATGATGATGATGATAATAATAATACAGGCGTTAAAAGATGCTGATGGTGGTGGTGACGTAGGTCGGAGAAAGATGAACTGCGAGTGTGTGGTTGTGTGTGTAGCTGTTGTTCCCTGATAGTGTTGTTCTCGCCTTTGTCTCGCCGGTTGCCTTGGTTACATAAGAGACTCGCCGAATTCGTGATGGCTGCCCGACGTAGAGATGGACATGGACGAGTATTGGCTGTCCGTAGTGGCTCCGTTTAACGCTGGACACTCGACTCCTTGTAGGTCTAGGTAGTCCTGAGAGATGTAGGGTACGCGTTAATGGGGGTACATGGCTGTAAGGGGGTGCATTATGAAGGGGTAGGTTTCCTATTTTGTGGGTAATTCACTCCCCCCCTATTATTTGTATACCCGCCCACTTTTAAATTGTTGACGACAAGAGTGACAGGTACACTGACCTCGTTGATTGAGATGGTGAGGATGCTGTCTAAACTCTTGACGATATCGATGAAGGAGGGTCTACCGCAGGGAAGCTGGTGCCAACATTGCAGCATTAGGTTGTACCTGTTGCCATGGTAATACGGTTAGGTGGTGGTGTTGGTGGTGGTGGGGGTGGTATAGTAGTAGAAGTAGCAGAGATGTGCTGAAGGTAAGATAGCTAGATAGGCTAATTGTGTATCTCAATAATGTGAAGGCATTACGTATTGATATTATGTTCGTCATTATATATTATATAGTATTAATAATTATAAAATATATATTATTCACATTTATATTCCATATATTTAATATGGATATCGTTTAATATATATATATATATATATATATATATATATAAAACAACGAATAGATTTCAAATTTAAAAATAATTTAAATATGTGATATAACGATATCATCAATTTATATTGTTACAATGTATAGGTTATATGTAGATATACCTATATAGATATATTTCCAATATACATCACTTTTATATTAAAATTGATTATGTTATCATGTGATATAATTTGATTGATGGATTGCCACCTAGTGATACTATGTTCAACTAGTCAATACATTGGATTCATGGTTTAGATATGTAGTGCAATATCTTTACCTTAATATTAGTATTAGTTGATACTAACATTTCTTGTGAACAATATGGCGGTCTGTCCATTCGATGTCCTTCTCGGAGTAACTCGAATAGTCGTTCCACGGGTACAGAGGGATAGGGGTTTCCTCCCAGGGTGAATATTTCCCACAACAAAACACCAAAAGACCACCTGAACAGAATACACACATATTATAGGTATGAGCGAATGATATGTGTTTTTAGATCTTATCAATGGTAATATATTGCATAACATATGTATGATCATTTTTCAAAATATTATAAAATTGAAATTGAAATGAAACCACTGCTTGATGCAAGTAATTAATTAAGCGTGCACGTTCTTATATTACGTAATAGGTCAATACTAACACGTCACTTTTACACGTGTACTTCCTGTCAAACAACGCTTCCGGTGACATCCATTTAATCGGAAGTCGACCCTGCAGATAACAATAACAGCATATAACGTATTGTAAAATGAATATATATATATATACATATATTTATCATAAAATAATAAATTAAAAAAGGGAGTTAGACGATTGTATAAATATAATTATGATTTTTTATTTCATATTTCATGACTCTTTAAAATGACTTTTAAATGACTTCCTTATCGCTAAATCACCGCGAACCAATCAGTCGCTAGAGAAGTAGGTCACTAACATCGGTGGTCTTCTTGTAGTAGTCGTTGTTGGGAATGTTTCGTGTCAGTCCGAAGTCGGCTATTTTTAGAACGAAATCTTCAGCCACCAATACGTTACGGGCCGCCAGATCTCTGTGGATACACTGCGTACGGGGTGAAGATCATATGTCAAGGTCACATGTCAAGGTCATTATTATAGTTGTGATCGGCTTGGTTAGGTATTACGTTAAATTTATAAATATACATATATATATATATATATATATATATATACATACATACATATACATAAAATAAGACTATAACCAATGTATCACGTTGCTAACACATGCTATGATACCTCCACACGCGAAAGGTCAATACGGTAATGAATACAGAATAACCACCCTCCAGTGTACAGTTTGGTCAATATAACATCTAGTTTTTAGTAGTAAGTAAATCTATTTATACATTAGTATACATATATATTTATATTTATATATATATATATATATATATATATATATATATGTATATATATACACATGCGCTAGTTAATAGTAAATGTGTATGTGTGTATATTGATGTTAATGCAGATGATGAATGGCTGATATAGCAATGCACTCGCACTACCTAATAATAGCATTACAATGACCACCCAAGTAGTAGGGCCTACACGGGGGGTGGGGTGTACTACTCGCAGTGGTACTAACCAGTTTAGATGACAGGTACTCCATGCCTTATGGCGACTTGGTACGAGAACGACACCAGATCTTTATAGGTAAGCGGCCGGTCCATTTTGTCGGCTATGTTATCTACGGATATGGTAGCGGAGTTGAGTTAGTTGCGCTTTAGCCCACTTGGCATGCGTGCTATATTGTGTGTATATCTCTTCACTCCTCTCTCTCTCT